>PVHX01007791.1:0-88387 GCA_004024805.1 Geosciurus inauris | reverse complement strand
TACGTCTACATCCTAAACCTGGCTGCTGCTGACTTCCTCTTTCTCTGCTTCCATATCACTGCTGTCTTGGTGGAAGTCATCGAAATCTTCCTTCACATCTCCATCCCTACATATGTCATCCTACAAACTGTGGGAATCTTTTCCTACAATGCAGGCCTGAGCATGCTCAGTGCTATTAGCACTGAGCATTGCCTGTCAGTTCTGTGGCCCATTTGGTACCACCTCCATCGCCCAAGACACACATCAGCTATTGTATGTACTCTGCTCTGGGCCTTCTCTGTGGTTCTGAGCATCCTGGACAGTGTCTATTGTACTCCACTGTTTCTCAAAAATGAAATTGTTCAGTGTAAAAGAGTTGATTTTACTGTAACTGTATGGCTCTTTTTTTTATCTGTGGTTCTCTCAGGGTCCAGCCTGGCCCTGCTGGGTAGGATGCTCTTTGGATCACAGAAGAAGCCTCTGACCAGGCTGTATGTTACCATCCTGCTCATGGTGCTGGTCTTCCTCTTCTGTGGTCTGCCCTTTGGTGTCTGTTTGTTCCTATTATACTGGATTTACAATATTTCCCACCCACTCTTTTGCCTTTATTTGGTTTCAATTGTTCTGTCCTGTGTTAACAGCTCTGCCAACCCCATCATTTACTTCTTCGTTGGCTCCTTTAGGCAGCAGTTGCAGGGACAAAACCTCAAGCTGGTGCTTGAGCAGGCTCTGCAGGACACTCCTGATAAAGATGAATATGGAGGTAGCCATTCTCAGGGAACCCTGGAGATGTCAGGTAGCTGAGTGGAGAAGTGATGAGGAGCCTCTGCTCTGGTCCTTCAGATGTGCCTTCAGTAGTCAACACTGCCCAGCCACCCTTGACAGTTGTCTGCTCTCCTCTCAGGTTTTTGCCCTAGAAATTCTTGCATGTTTTCTCATGGGTTTATGTTAGACTGGATTTTTTTATTTCTCATATGGAAACCAATCTTACTTAAGAATATATCAAGCCATTTTTTATATTTTTAATAAATATCCCATGATATCTTCATCTAAATCATTTTCATTAATGATTTCTTTGACATATTCATTCCAATGGAAAAAGGATACTTGTACTAAATTCTAAGACTCTCCTTTTTTACTTTTTTTCTACCTGAAATGATAGATAATAATGATCTCTTATCACTTTCTGTCTATTCTGTAAGCAATTAGTCTTGCATTGCATTGGGACATTGATGCAGATAGAAAGCTTGCTTCTGAATGAGTGAGTTCTGGTACAGTAAATCTTGTTGAATTACCTGGGGTTTGAAGGCGGAGTCTCTACCTGCATAAGAACAACCCAAGACTCAACGGACATGGACTAAAGTTAATGGCATTGTGAAACCAGCAGCCTCACAAGTTAACAACATTTGACCTTGAACTTTTGGGGACTGGCTTATTTCACTCAGCATAATAGTTTCTAAATCCATCAACTTACTGGAAAATACCATAAAGTCATTTTTCTTTATGGTTGAGTAATAATAGTCCATTGTGTATATATGCCACATTTTCTTTATCCATTCATCTGTTGTGGATACCTAGGTTGGCTATTGTGAATTATGCTGCTATATAAACATTGATATGGCTGCATCACTGTAGTATTCTGAATTTAAATTCTTTAGATATATACTGAGAAGTGTAATAGCTGGGTCATATGGTGGTTCCATTACTAGTTTTTTGAGCAATCTCCATTCTCATATTCCAAATAAAAGTGCAAGGTGGGCAGATAGAAGAAAGATCCTTAGAGTAGACAAAGAGGAATGAAGGGATGGGAGGAAGAATGGGACAGTAAAAGACAGTGGAATGAGTCTGACCTGCAGGCCTATGTATATATATGAATACACCTCAATGAATCTCAGCATTAGATACATCCACAAGATACTATTTAAAGAAAAAACTATAACCAAATACCAGAAAGATCAGTAGAGTAGAGGGACAGGAAGAGGAGGTAGGAAGAAAGAGGAAAAGGAAGTAGAGGGACTGAATTAGAACAAATTATATCCCATGTTTTTATAATTTTGTCAAAATGAATCCTATTGTCATGTATAACCAAAAAGAACCAGTGAAAGAAAGTTCATGTCTCTACTCCATTGCTATAGTTACAGTGAGCATACATTCTTCAACCTAATTGGCAGGTACCTGGATTCTGGAGATAGCGTGGTATACATTGGGAATCAAGGTTGTTTATACATCAAAGTTCACCTTAAGCCGAGCACAGTGGTGCACGCCTGTAATCCCAGCACTTTGGGAGGCTGAGACAGGAGAATCACAAGCTCAAAGCCAGCCTCAGCAACAGCGAGGCACTAAGCAACTCATAATAAATAAATACACAAAATAGGGCTGGGGATGTGGCTCAGTGGTGGAGTACCTCTGAGTTCAATCCTCAGTACCAAAAAAGAAAAGAAAAGAAAAAGTTCACCTTAAATATAGTGTAATTTTCTTTTCTTTTCTTTTTGCTCTTCTTCAGATTAGTGTGCAGTTTAAAGAAATGATATCCTTAGACATCTGATGTAATAGGTCTAATTCTTCCAGCATGAAAACACAGACTCAGGGATAAGTGTGCAAGAAGATATCACTAGTAAGTGCATGTGTGATGGGCAGTAGATAGGGAAGGCTCCTTGAAATACTTGGAATTTGAACTGATAATTCTACCATTACCTAGCATGTGCCTCTGCTATATTTTCAGTCACATCAATACTTGAGTTTGGCAATGAAAGATAAATAAGAAATGGGAGAGGAGGCAATTCATAGTGACAATGAAGGAAGGGAACATGTACATCACCATAAAGAAAAGCATAATAAAATGAAGTCAGCCTGGACTTACCTATCAATAATTATCTTGAATGCAAATTAATTACATTCCCAAATACAAAGAGAGTAATTTATAGGTTTTTAAAGTGAAGCAAGACCCTAATATATACTGCCTATAAGAAATTTGCTTTACTCCAAATGGCCCACAAAGATTTAAAATGAAAACATGAAGTCTGGAGATGTCGCTGTTTTAGAGCATTTGCCCAGGATGCCATAAGGCCCCTACGCTAAATCCCCAGGACTCAAAAAATGTGGGAAAGAAGAAAAATTATATTCTATACCACTGTAAATAAACCAAATGAAATCAGGGATGGATGGATGCATGCATGAATGGATGGATGGATAGATAGATGTTAGATAGATCAGATGAACTACACTTTTGGTCAAACATGAAAAGAGACAAAGAACACATCATATAATAGAAAAGAGTTCAACTAATCAAGAGAATATAATGATTATAAGTACATATGCACATGACAGTGGAGCCCATAAATATACAAAGCAAATATTAAAGGATTTAAAGTATCAGAAAGATGGCAATATAATAATAGTGGGAGATTTCAATATGCCACTTTCAGATACCTAATTCAGACAGAAAACTGATAAAGAACTTGAAAAACACTTTAGACCAAATGAACCTAACAGACATTTAAAGAACTCTTTATCCAACTGAAAGACAAAACACACTCCTCTCAGGGGAACACACAACATCTTCCAGGATGGATCATAAGGAGGACACAAAACAAATATTGGTAAATCTAAGCATATTGATATCATATGTCTCTAACCACAATGGTATAAAATAAGAATAGAAAAAAGAAGATGAAGACAAAGAAAAGAAGAAGAAGGAAGAGGAGAGGAGAAGGAAAAGGAAGAAAAAAGAGAAGGAAGAACAGTAAGAAGGAATAAGTGAATGAACAAATGAAAGAGAAAAGAAAGAAATATGGATCCCCATAAAAGAGCAATAAAATGGGATATATATGGACTTAAATAACAATAATAACCTTGAATGTAAATGAATTAAATTCTCACATACAAAGACACAGTGTGAATTATAAGATTTTAAATTATCAATTTTGTAAAATTTACAAATGCTTAAAAATTAAACATACTCCTGAACCACAAATGATAGAATTAAAAGAAAAATGTCAATGATATAATTAAAAGAAAAATTGCTAAATATATTGAGAAAGATAAAAATAAGCAAAACCGGTGGAGTGCAATAATGGCATTTCTAATAAGGAAAAATTATAGTACCACATTCACACATTAGAAACAAAGAGAGATTTCACATAAACAACTTAAAGTAATGGCTCAAGAAAATGGAGGAGAAACAAACTAAGCTAAAGATTAGCCCAAGGGGAAAAAAAAGTAAATATCAGAGAATAAACAAAATAGTGTTGAGAAAAACAATAAAAAAATGAATGAAAACAAAGATTTGACTTTTAAGAGATATACAAAATCAACAAACATTTATCTACACTAATAAGAGAAAAAGAAAAGAGGCTAAATAAATAAAATCAGAAATAAAAGACAAGACACTACAACCAAAACCACAAAAACAAAAAGATCCTAAGCAGCAATTTTGAATAAGTACATACCAAAAACTTGGGTACAGTAAAAAAATTAGTAAAATCCTAGACATTATAACACACTAATGCTTAATCAAAAACAAGTACTGGTGGACCAGCAGGAGCAACAGAGGGTCCAGATCTGCCCTCAGAAAACTCCACAGGTGTCCAGCCAACGGGAGACCAGGGACTCCTAGCTGCTAGCCACTGGGGAGCTCAAACTCAGGGTAAGAGTCCTCGCAGAGACCCTAGCACAAGACAGCTCCGCCCAAGGGCAGCCTGGGACTGCCCCACTTCTGCTCCAGAGTTCCTGTGGACCGGCAGGAGCCACAGAGGGCCCTGATCCGCCCTCAGGAACCTCCACGGTTGTCCAGCTGAAGGGAGACCAGGGACTGCGATCTCTAGCCACTGGGGATCCCAAATTCAGGGCAAGAGTCGCTCCAGAGACACCAGCACGAGCCAACCCCACCCAAGGGTGGCCAGAGTCCACCCCAGTTTCACTCCAGAGTTCCTGGGGTTCAGCAGGAGCTACAGAGGGCCCAGATACGCCCTCAGGAAACTCCACGGGTGTTCAGCCAATGGGAGACCAGGGACTGCTACCCGCAAGCCACTGGGGAGCCCAAATTCAGGGTGAGAGTCCCCACAGAGACCCTAGTGGAGGCATCCCTGCCCAAGGATGGCCTGGCCCCACCCCAGTTCCACTCCAGAGTTCCTGTGGACTGGCAGGAGCCACAGAAGGCCCCGATCTGCCCTCAGGAATCTCCACGGTTGTCCAGCCAACGGGAGACCAGGGACTGCTACCTCTAGCCACTGGGGAGCCCAAATTTAAGACAAGAGTCGCTCCAGAGACACCAGCATGAGCCAATCCCACCCAAGGGTGGCCTGGGTTCGCCCCAGTTCCACTCCAGAGTTCCTATGGACTGGTAGGAGCCACAGATTGACCCTCAGGAAACTCCACGAGTGTCCAGCCAATGGGAGACCAGGGGCTGCTAGCCTCTAGCCACTGAGGAAGGAATACCCAGGGTAAGAGTGGCCTGCAGAGATCCCAGCATGAAGAGCCCACACCGAAGTGTGCTCTGGGCCCGCCTCAGTACCGCGCCACAGTTCCTGTGCTCAGGTAAAACAGGAGGCCCAAAACTGCCCTTAGGGAATGCCAGGGGTGCCCAGTTGAAGGCAGACCAGAGCCTGCTAGCTTCCAGGCCCAAAGGAGCTCACACTAACTGTAAGGGTCGCACACAGCTTCTCTTGCTTGTGACCCTGCCTAGGTGAGGCCTGGGCCCACCTCCAGTTCTGCTCCAGAGTTCCTGTTCACCAGCAGGAGTACAAAAGAGGGGCAAAACAGCCCTCAGGGGCCGCCTCAGGAGCCCAGCCAAGGCCACTCCCACTGCCCTCTAGAGGTACATCCACTATCTCCGCCACCAACGTTAGTGGCAGTAGTGCCCATCTGGGGACACTGGGGGAACAGAAGTAGCTCCAAAGTGAGACACAGGTAATCCAGAGTGTCAATACAAGATTATAGGATAGAAGCTGCAATACCTCAGATTGGTATTTCAAGAAAGGAAGACAGACAATCAACATGAAAAAAAAAGGAAAGAAAGTACCCCAAATGAACCTGGATACCACTGTAACAGAATCCATTGACAGCACAGTTGATGAAATGTCAGAGAAAGAATTCAGAATGTACATAATTAAAATGATCAGCGAACCAAAGAATGACATAAGTGAACAATTACAGGCAAAAAATTGATCAATCCAACAAAGAAATAGGTGAGCAAATAAAAGCAACCATCGATCATTCTAACAAAGAGATAAGAGAGCAATTACAAGTAGCAAAAGATTACTTTAAGAAAGAGCTAGAGATTGTGGGAAAAAAAACAATCAGAAATACTTGAGAGGGGCGGTTCCAAGATGGCGACCTAGACAGACACCATGGTCAGTCACTCCAGAACCAGCGATTGAAGTTGTGCAATTACCATCTCTTAGCCAGCCTCTGGGCATCATCGGACATCTCTCCCTGCAGGAATTCCACTTGTGCGTGTATGCAGACCCACCAGGCAGCAGCGTTTGCCACAAGCAGCGTGACTTCAGCAGGAACTGGCACGCCGCAACCCGCAGCTCTGCTGCAGGTGGTTCAGAGCCCCACGCCAGGGCCCCGCCCTGGACAGGGCCTGCTTCTACATGAGCGGGTGTGGGACAGCTCATGGGAACAAACTGAACTCAACACAGAACACCATAAAAAGAGGGCAATTTCACCAGTGGCCTGACCCAGAGTTACACCCTGCTGTGAAACCCACACTCAGGACACCAGTGGGGAAAGCCCAGCAAGCAACGTACAATGCCACCTACTGGAGGTGAAAGGAACCATACCTGTTTATTTACATTGAGACTTTTTTTTTTTACTTTTTTTATTCTTATTTTTTATTTTATCTTTTATCTCCTTCTCCTAATATTTCTATTGTTTGATCTTTTTGTTTTATTTCACAGCTCTTTTCTTCTTCCTCTTCTTTCTTTTTCCTTCCCTCTTTTCTCTCTCACTTTTTTCCTACCCTCTAATCCCCAACAATTGTGAAACCAAGTATTTGTTATACAGTGGGTCATGGTAGATTGGGATTTCTAAACTGTATACTAGAGTGGTATTATATAATTTTATAACTCACACTTGCATATGTTTTATTCTTCTTGATATCTTCTCTCCTCACTGTATTCCCTTTTCTTCCTCCTTACGGGTCTTCCTCAACTCTTGGTCGCTCTTTCTAGTAATAACCAACTTCTCTTGGATTCCTTTTTCATGCTTTCTAAGATCTAATAACCATCTCCTCACTTCCTACTACTTCAACAATCTATCCTACACCCCACCCTCAAGTTTCTCTAGCCCACCAACAGAAACTATAGACTCCTATGCAAAATTATTGTTTACATAATAGATTGTAAAGGAATCCATAATTGTTGTATATCATAACTAAACTGTAAACGTATTTGGGAACTATTAGGAAATACTTGGTTAGAAACTATATATTGCTTGTACTGAGATCAATCAATATTGGTCTCCCCTTTAAAAGAGAGGTTTTGAAACCCTGCGGGGAAATTATACCCATATAGGAGTAAAAACTGTAACAACTTGGATCAGCAGAGCTAGAAGGAAGGACACACAAGCACCATGAAAAAACAAGGAAAGAAAGTGACTCAAACAAACCAAGATAACACACTACTTGAATCCATGGTCAATACAGCAGAAGAAATGACAGAACAAGAATTCAGGATGTACATATCTAAAATGCTCTGTGACATAAAAAAATGATATAAGAGAGCAAGCCCAGTCAGCAAAATACCATCTTGAAAAAGAGATACATAGGCAAATACAGGAAGTAAAAGATCACTTCAATAAGGAGATAGAGAATCTAAAAAGGAACCAGACAGAAATCCTTGAAATGAAAGAAACAATAAACCAAATTAAAAACTCAATGGAAAGCATCACCAATAGATTAGACCACTTGGAAGACAGAACCTCAGATCCTGAAGACAAAATATTTATCCTTGAGAATAGATTTGACCACACAGTGAAGACAGTAAGAAGCCATGAACAGAATATCCAAGAATTATGAGATAACATTAAAAGACCAAACTTAAGAATTATTGGGATAGAAGAAGGCATAAAACTCCAAACCAAAGGAATGAGCAATCTATTCAATGAAATAATATCAGAAAACTTGCCAAATATGAAGAATGAATTGGATAATCAAATTCAAGACACTTACAGGACACCAAATTTTCAAAATCACAACAGACCTACACCAAGGCACATCATAATGAAAATGCCTACCATTCAGAATAAGGAGAGAATCTTAAAAGCCACAAGAGAAAGGAATCAGATTACATATAGGGGGAAGCCAATTGGGATCACTGCAGACTTCTCAACTCAGACCCTGAGAGCAAGAAGATCATGGCAAAGCATATACCAAGTGCTAAAAGACAGCGGATGCCAACCAAGAACCTTATATCCAGCAAAATTAAGTTTTAGATTTGAAGATGAAATAAAAATCTTCCAAGATAAACAAAAATTAAGAGAATTCACAGCAAGAAAGCCGGCACTACAGAACATTCTTGGTAAAATATTTCATGAGGAGGAAATCAAAAGCAATAATGGAAACCTGCAGAGGGAGGAACTACATTAAAGGCCAAACAAAGGAGAAACCCAGTCAAGTTAAAAACCAATGAATAAACCGAAATGTCTGGAAATACAAACCATGTCTCCATAATAATATTGAATGTCAATGGCTTAAACTCAACAATTAAAAGACACAGACAGGCAGATTGGATTAAAAATAAAGACCCAACAATATGCTGCCTACAAGAGACTCATCTCATAGAAAGAGATACTCACAGATTGAAGGTGAAAGGATGGAAAAAAAACGTATCACTCACATGGACTATGTAAACAAGCAGGAGTTTCCATCCTCATTTCAGATAGACTTCAAACCAAAGTTAGTGAAAAGGGATAAAGAAGGTCATTTCATACTGCTCAAGGGAATCATACATCAACAAGACATAACAATCTTAAATATGCCCCAAACAATGGGGCAGCCATATTCTACAAAGAAACCCTTCTCAAATTCAAGAACCAAATAGATCCCAACACAATAGTATTGGGTGAATTTAACACAACTCTCTCACCACTGGACAGATCTTCCAAACAAAACTAAACAAAGAATCTACAAGACTTAATAGAACAATCAATGGTCTAGACTTAACTGATATATATAGAATATTCCATCCTTCAACAAGCAAATACATGTTTTTCTCAGCAGCTCATGGATCCTTCTCCAAAATAGATCATATGCTATGCCATAAAGCAAGTCTTAGTAAATATAAAAAAAATAGAGATACTACCCTGCATTCTATCTGACCATAATGGACTGAAACTAGAAATTAATGACAGTTTTAAAAAAAGAAGACACTACAACACCTGGAGACTAAATAATTGGCTATTGAACAATGCATGGGTAACATAAGACATCAGGGAAGAGATAAAAAAAATTCTTGGAGGTAAATGAGAACTCTGATACAGTATACCAAAATCTCTGGGACACTATGAAGGGAGTACTAAGTGGAAAGTTCATTGCATAAAGCTTACATATTCAAAGATGTAAAAGTCAACAAATCAATGGCTTGACACTACAACTCAAAGCCCTAGAAAAAGAAGAACAAAGCAACACCAAAAGAAGTAGAAAACAGGAAATAATTAGAATCAGAGCTGAAATCAATGAAATTGAAACACAAGAAACAATTCAAAAAATAGATAAAACAAAAAGCTGGTTCTTTGAAAAAATAAACAAAATTGACAAACCCTTAGCCACTCTAACAAAAAGAAGGAGAGAGAAAACCCAAATTACCAAAATTTGTGATGAAAAAGGAAATATCACAACAGACCCTGCTGAAATACAGAGGATATTCAGAAACTATTTTGAAAACTTATATACCAGTAAAATAGAAAACCCTGAGGACACCGGCAAATTCCTAGAGACATATGACCTACCCAAACTGAACCAGGAGGACATACATGACTTAAACAGATCAATTACATGCAAGGAAATAGAAGAGGCCATCAAGAGCCTTCCATCCAAGAAAAGCCCTGGACCAGTTGGATTCTTAGCTGAGTTCTACAAGACCTACAAAGAAGAACTAACTCCAATATTCCTCAAATTATTCCATGAAATAGAAAGGGAAGGAACCCTTCCAAACTCATTCTATGAGGCTAGTATCACCTTGATTCCAAAACCAGACAGAGACACATCAAAAAAGGAAAATTTCAGACCAATATCCCTGATGAATATAGATGCAAAAATTCTCAATAAAATTTTGGCAAATTGCAAACAAAAGCATATTTAAAAAATAGTGCACCATGATCAAGTGGGGTTCATTCCAGGGATGCAAGGTTGGTTCAACATACGGAAATCAATACACATAATCCATCACATCAATAGACTTAAAGATAAGAATCACATGATTCTATCAATTGATGCAGAGAAATCATTTGACAAAATACAGCACCCTTTCATGTTCAAAACACTAGAGAAACTAGATATAGTTGGAACATACTTCAACATTGTTAAAGCAATATATGCTAAGCCTAAGGCCAACATCATCCTAAATGGAGAAAAATTGGAAACATTCCCTCTAAAAACTGAAACAAGACAGGAATGCCCTCTCTCACCACTCTTATTCAACATAGTCCTTGAAACTCTAGCCAGAGCAATCAGACAGATGAAGGAAATTAAAGGGATATGAATAGGAAAAGAAGAACTCAAATTATCATTATTTGCAGACAACATGATTCTATACTTAGAGAATCCACAAAGTTCCACCAGAAAACTTCTAGAACTGATAACTGAATTCAGCAAAGTTGCAGGATATAAAATCAATATCCATAAATCAAATGCATTTCTATACATCAGCAATGAGTCCTCTGAAAGAGAAATTAGAAAAAATACTCCATTCACAATAGCTTCCAAAAAAATAAAATACTTGGGAATCAATCCAACAAGAGTGGTGAAAGACCTCTACAATGAAAATTACAAGACACTCAAGAAAGAAATTGAAGAATATCTTAGAAGATGGAAAGACCTCCCATGTTCCTGTATAGGCAGAATCAATATTATTAAAATGGCCATACTACCCAAAGCACTATACAGATTCAATGCAATCCCAATTAAAATCCCAAAGTCCTTTCTTACAGAAATAGAAAATCCAATCATGAAATTCATTTGGAAAAATAAGAGACCCAGAATAGCCAAAGCTATCCTGAGCAAGAAGAGTGAAGCAGGAGGCATTACATTACCAGACCTTAAATTATACTACAAAGCTATATTAACAAAAATGGCATGGTACTGGCACCAAAACAGACATGTAGATCAATGGTATAGAATAGAAGACACAGAGATAAACCCACTTACATACAGTTACCTTATACTAGATAAAGGAGCCAAACATGTACACTGGAGAAAAGAGCCTGTTCAACAAATGATTCTAGGAAAACTGGAAATCTATATGCAGCAAAGTGAAACTAAACCCCTATCTCTCACCATGCACAAAATTCAACTCAAAGTGGATCAAGGACCTGGGAATCAGACCAGAGACCCAACGCCTAATAAAAGAAAAAATAGGCCCAAATCTTCACCATGTGGATTAGGACCATATTTCCTTAACAAGACTCCTATAGCACAAGAAGTAAAATCAAGAATCAACAAATGGGATGGATTGAAACCAAAAAGCTTCTTTGCAGCAAAAGAAATAATCAATGAAGTGAACAGACAGCCGACATTCTGGGAACAAATCTTTGCCACACGCATATCCGATAGAGCTCTCATCTCCAGGATATATAAAGAACTCAAAAAGCTTAACACCAAAAAATCTAACAACTCAATCAATAAATGGGCCAAAGAGCTGAACACAAACTTCACAGAAGAAGATATACAATTCATCAACAGACATATGAAAAAATGTTCAACCTCACTAGAAATCAGAGAAATGCAAATCAAAACTACCCTAAGATTTCATCTCACACCAGTCAGAATGGCAATTATCAAGAATACAAACAACAATAAGTGTTGGCGAGGTTGTGGGGAAAAAGGCATGCTCATACATTGCTGGTGGGACTGCAAATTGGTACAACCAATCTGGAAAGCAGTATGGAGATTCCTTAGAAAACTTGGAATGGAACCACCATTTGAGCCTGCTATCCCTCTCCTCAGTCTATACCAAGAAGACTTAAAAACAGCAGACTACAGTGCTGCAGCCACTTCAATGTTTATAGCAGCTCAATTCACAATAGCTAAACTGTGGAACCAACTTAGATGCCCTTCAATAGATGAATGGATAAAGAAACTGTGGTATATATACACAATGGAATATTACTCAGCAATAAAAGAGAATAAAATTATGGCATTTGCAGGTAAATGGATGGAGTTGGAGAACATCATGCTAAGTAAAGTAAGCCAATCTCAGAAAACCAAATGCAGAATATACTCGTTGATGAGTGGATGCTGATCCATAATGTGGGGAAGGTCATGGGAACAATGGTGGAACTCTGTTCACAGGGGTGTAAAGGGGGAGGGCACATGGGAACAGTAAATATGGTGGAATATGATGGTCATCATAGATAGCCCTAACTTTATGTATGACTGCATATATGTTGTGATTCTATACAACTTACAACTAGAGAATGGATATGTTATCCTCTATCTATGTACAATGAATCAAATTGCACTCTGTTATCATGTAAGCCTAAATAGAACAAATTAATAAATTAAATATGAAAAAAAGAAAAAAAAACAAGTACTAAATATCAATGTATCCATAATAAGCAAGGAGATCGAAGCAGCAATTAAAAAAACCTCTGATCAAAGAAAACCCAGGACTTGATGTCTTCACTATCAATTGGATCAAATGTTTAAAGAACTCAGCAATTCTCCACAAACTTTCCCAAAGAGTAGAAGGAAAGAAAATATATTCTATGTCTATTTAAAATGCTTGCATTACCTTAATGCTAAGGCCAGACAACGACTTCAAATGACAAGAAAACTATAGGATAATATCCTTGATGAACATAGATACAGATTCCTCAATATTTTAATATAAAACCCAATTCCATGCATTAAATTATCATGCACCATAATCAAGTGGAATTTATCCCAGGGATGCAAGTAGGCTTAAACATTCACAATTCAGTTAATATGAATCTATGTCTTAACAAAATGAGGGGCAAAAATCATGTGGTCATCTCATTAGGTACATAGAAATTATTTGACAAACTCAACAACTTTTATAATAAAAACTCTAACAAAGCTATTATAGAAGGAAAGTACTTCAACACAATAAAGCCCATGTATAATAAGTCTACAACTAACATTATACTCAATAGTTAAAAGTTGAAATCCTTTCTCTAAGATATGGGGCAAGACAAGAATGCTCACTCCTGCCACTTCTATTCAGCATAATAATAGAAGTCTTATCAGAGCAGGAAAGCAACCAGAAAAATGGAATATAAAAATGAAGGAAAGAATTGTCACTGTATTTGGATGACATGATCATATACAGAGAAACCTCTAAAGATTTCATTATAAAAATAATGGAATAGATAAATAATTCAGTTAAATTGCAGATACAAAATTATTATATAGCGTGAGTATGTTTCCTGATCCTAATAATGAAAAATTGCTGAAAATCAAATCAAGAGCAATCACATTTCTGAAAGACACAAAAAAATAATTAAAATAGGAGTAAATTTAATCGAGGAGGGAAAAGACATGCACACTGAAAGCTATAAAATGTTTTTGAAAAAAATTGAAGGAGATGCAAATAAATGAAAAGACATCCCATGTTCATGAGGTAGAACAGTTAATATTGTTAAAATACCTATGGACCCAAAAGGATCTACAGATTCAATGCTACCATTAAATATGCTATATTAAACTTCCACATCACTTTCACAGATAAATAAAACATCTATAATTCACATGTTATCACACCAAAATTTTTTTAAAAATCTTAATCGATGATGAGCCAAATAACAAAATGGGAGCCCTCAAAATTCCGTATTTCAAGCTATGCTGCAAAGATAGAGCAAATGGCACTGGCATCAAAACAGACTCATTGGCTCCTGGTACAGAAGGGTGCTCAGAAATCAGCCCCAAATACACAGTCTAATTAGGCTTTCAACCAAAGCATCATGAATATATAACAGGAAAAGAACAATCTCCATAAAAAATGCAGTTGATAAAATTCAACATCCATATGCAACAAAAAATTGAACTGGATCCTTACTTCAAATCACATACAGATATATTAGTTAAAAATGGATTAAAAACTAAAACAGAAGACCTGATATTTTAAAACTACTGAAACAGAATGTGTGGGGAATTACACATTGGTCTGGGCAATGGCTTCTTAAATTTGACCCCAAAGTGCAGGCAACTAAATAAAAAACTGATAAATGAGATTTATCAAAACTGAAAGCTTCTGCCTTGCAAAAGAAACAACAGAGTTAAGAGACAACATAAACGCTGACAAGGGATAAGCCATGCATCTGACAGGGATAAAGATCCAAAATAAATGAAGAAATCAAACAGCTCTGTAAAAAGGAAACAGACAATCTGATCAAGGAATGGGCAAAAGACCTCAATTTTGTGCTACAATTTTAAAGTCTTTCCCACTCCAAATTAAAAGTAAATTTTCCTTGGTTTAAGAAGTTCTGATGATATTTCAATCATTTATTTTTTAAGTATTTAAATTTTAGATTTATCACATCATATGGAAAGAATTTTATTTTACCTGGCCACCTATTTCCCCAAATCTGTTCATTTAATAGTCCATGTTTTACTCGTTGCTTTGACATGCAACCTCTATAGTATACTAAATTTCCACATGCATTATAAGTTCAATTTCTAGAACATTTTCAATATTCAGCTTTTCTAGTACAAGTTTGTAATTATTCAGTCTTTATGTTTTAATCATCCCTATTACTCTTCTCTTTCAGAATGTCATTGTGATTCGTTTTCTCTTATTTTTTAATTGCCTCTTAGATACAACAAAATAATGATTGCTTAAGCAATCACATGGCATGCTACCACCTGTTTACACTGTCTCCTTGGCTGAAGTGGTGCTTCAGTTGAGTTGTGGGGTGTCTAGGAGTTCCAACTCATCCTTGCCAGCTGCTTGCACACCTGCTCCATTGGGCCTTAGGACCCTCTCCCTTTGAAACCATCTTATCAAGATCAACAGTGACTCCACAGAGTTAAATCAGAGGTCAGTTTATCTACATCTCATCTGCTACTGACCTACCTACTGACCAAAGATGCCAACACTTGGGATTCTGGAACACCCCACTCTCTGGGTTTTCCCCTTTCCAAAACAGCTGTTCCTTTTCATACTTTATCCACTAATCCGACATTAACTTTCTACTCAATTCCTATATGCATTTCTTTCTAATTCTGAGACTTTGGTCCACTCACTAGTTCTTCTATGCATTGACTACTGGATTCAATGCTTCCTCCATTTCTCTAAGAGAGACCCCTTCAGAAATCTTCCCTTTTTAATGTCTATTTGCTTTCTCTAGGAATGCTCCAACCCTTCAGGTGTAATCTCCAGAGTCTATAGCCTAATTCACATTGAGACCTGATTCCTGAAATAATGCCTAGGACACACTGAGTCTGTGTTCTTTTGCTAGGACTATAATAACAAAATACTGTAGACTGAGTAGATTAAGAAGAATTTTTTTCCTCACAGTTTCAGAAGTTAGAAAACAGAGATTTTGGTGCTGAATAGTCCAGTTTTTTCTGAGCACTTCCTCCTATCCTTGTAGACTTCATCTTCTACTTTCTATACTTTTATATGGTCTTCCCTCTATATCCAGCTGCCCTAATCTCCTTTTCCTTTAAGGATACCAGTCATGTTGAATAAAGAAACACCCTAATGATCTCATTTCAACTTTATCACCTCTATAAATATCTCCATCTTCAAAAAGCATCATATTCTGAGGCACTAAAGATAAGGTCTTCAGAATCGGGATTAGGGGAGGAAAACAACTGAGGCCATAATAAGATGCCTGTTGAATATTTGCTAAGTAAATCATCTAAAACTTTCTTTTGAATATTTGAAACAAGTTCTAGTTAAAATGTCATCTTTAAAATGACTAATATCGGCCGAGCATGGTGGCACACGCCTGTAATCCCAGCACTTTGGGAGACTGAGACAGGAGAATCATGAGTTCAAAGCCAGCCTCAGCAATGGCAAGGCGCTAAGCAACTCAGTGAGACCCTGTCTCTAAATAAAACACAAAAATAGGGATAGGGATGTGGCTCAGTGGTCAAGTATTCCTGAGTTCAATCCCCAGTACCTAAAATAAAATAAAATAAAATGACTAATATCTTGCTGTGACTGGTACATGAGACATAAGAAGGGAAGTTGTATGAAATGAATGAATTTTTTAATATCTATACCAAATGAGGTAAACAACAATTTTATTAAGTAGGGGGAAGAGGAAGAGTATTGGTTGTATGCCAAACTCCTTATTAGGGGAATTCAATGGATTTAATTGATCATACTGACAAATTAAAAAATAGATGTTAAAATTTGTCACTTAGGCCTGATAATAATAAAAGAAAGAAGCATGGTAAGTTTAGTATGTGATGGACAATTGAGAATGAGATCCGGGGATAGTCACTTTGTAAATCAACCTTTGTGGTTGGGGAATAAATCATACATATGAATGCATTATCTCTGTGACAAAAATAAAACACTTCAAAATGTGGGGACAAGCCACAGTGATCCTTGAAGACCTATTCATATATATTTTATTCTTTAGGTACAAAGCTTCACATTGCAAGATTACCTTGCTAACATGGCTACCTATGCTTACAGTGGCTATTAAAGGATTTATAACCTGAAATAATGGCATGTGTAGTGATAGAGATCCTGAGATTGCTAGATTATAGGTTGCACAAGACATGGGGTCAGGACACCTGGAGTCTCAAGCTGATTCCATGATTAAATTGGATGACATGCTCACCCCATGCAACCCAAGTAGGTACTAAGTTTATTGAATTGTCAAATCTAAATCTTAGGCCATTTGTGGACTGGAACCTGTTTTCAGAATATGACTGGGGCATTTGACTTAACTATGGACATGGACTGAGAGAAACTACATTGTAAGTGAGGCAGCCTCAGAAATTGAAAACTTTTTACATTTGATAGTCTCCAGATCCATCTATCTTCTGGCAAATACCATAAAGTTATTCTTTATGGCTGAGTAATACTCCATTGTGCATATATACCACATTTTCTTATCCATTCATCTGTTGAGGGGCACCTAGGATGGCTCCATACCTTGGCTATTGTGAAGTGTGCTGCTATAAACATTGATGTGGTTATATCACTGTATTTTGAATTTAAATCCTTTGGGTCCATACTAAGGTGTGGGAAAGCTGGGTCATTTGGTGGTTCATTCCTAGTTTTTGGAGGAATCTCCAACCGATATGCAGAAATTAATCCAAAATAATGAGGGTAGAGGAGAACAGAAGGAAGATCAGTGGAGTAGACAAAGGGGAGTGAACTGAAGGGAGGAGATCTGGAATAGGGAAAAAACGTAGAATGAATCTGCCCTAGCATTCCTATGTACATATATGAATATACCACAGTGAATCTCACCATTGTGTACATCCACAAGAAACTAATCTCCATACTCTGCCCCAACTGCTAAGTCAAGAACTGAGGGGCAGAGAGGTGGACAAGCCAAATGAGCAAGAGCCAGCTCAGAGACAGGAAGTACAAGTTTCAGAGAAATTGCCTCCCATTTGTAAACTGTGCTTACTTTACATGACATCCATTCTCATTTTTTATTCTACCTTGTGGGTTAGACAAAGGCAGGATTTATTACATACAGTATTTGCTAATGTCAGAAAAATTCTGCAATATTTAGATTGATCACCAAGGAGGCATATGTTGCTTAAATGCTCATAATCCTGCTGCGTGGGACCTGCAGATTCGGAGGACTCTATTGGACTTCAAGAATAAATAATCCGCCGGACGTGGTAGCGCACGCCTGTAATCCCAGCGCTTTGGGAGGCTGAAACAGGAGAATCCCAAATTCAAAGCCAGCCTCAGCAATAGTGAGGCGCTAAGCAACTCAGTGAGACTCTGTCTCTACATAAAACACAAAATAGGGCTGGGGATGTGGCTCAGTGGTGGAGTGCCTCTGAGTTCAATCCCCAGTACCAAAAAAAAAAGAATAAATAATCAGAAATATTCAGGTCCTGTCACTGTCCCCATCTACAAACAAGAAACTATTCAAAAAGAGAAATTACCAGTATGGCAGATATTTGAGGTAAATGGCATCTAGCAAGACAGGTAGATAGAAACCTCTATTAGGTATCCAGAGAAGACCCATAGGAAAGAGAGCTACAGCTGCATCATACAGCTTTGAAGAGAAGAGATCCCAAGGCCTTGCTGATGTAGAATTGGAATGGTTCAGTAGTTATCTGCTGGTGTTGCTGCACTCTCTAAAATCTGGCTGTCTCCTTGTAAAATGGTAAGGCTACAGGGCATCTAGCCTTTTCTCCTCTCATCTCTTTTTCATATCGGGATTCTGAGGCCCAGAGAGAAATAAACTATTTGTTCAGGTTCAAATGATTATATATTTCCACAAGCTCCATTAAAACCCAGCAAGTTATTTCACTGAAGATTTACTTAAATGGTGGGAGGTACTTTTTCAAAATAACCCTTTGAGTTTAGAACAATCCAACCTCTACTGGTGGTTAAGACTGTTCTTTGTAAAAGGGCTTATTAATTGTAATAACTTTGCTCAAAAGAGAGAAAGAGGAAAGAAGAGAGGAAGATGGGAGGGAAAAGTAAACATATTTTGTTGGCTCAGCCACTTTTTTCTGCTGCTCTGACTTTCTAGCAACCACAACTATGCTTCATTGTTCAAAGTGCTCATTTTGTTCAAAATCAAAGATCAACCCATGCTTTTGTGATTATGTCAGTGTATCCTGGTGTTATAACATAACTAAGAAGAATTTAAAAAAAAAAATCAAAGAGCGAGCATAAACTCCAAAGCCGAAGACACTTTGGCCCACGGCATAGTTATACCATAATTCAAGGACAAAAGAGCAAAGGGTAAGCAGTCCCTCTAAGTCATTTGCAAAGCAAGTAAGCATTGTCAGTAGCACAACTCAGTCCTGAAGTTCAGACTTGGATTGGAAAACCTGGGAGCCGGAAGGAAGAAGGCCCTTGAAATGATTTTATTCAAAAGCTTCACTTTGCAAATGAGAAATGTGTGTGTCTGGGGGTAAGAGATAGACTCACAACTCAAAAACTTACAGAGGCCAGGGAAATGAAGCAAGGTCAGCCAAGTAAGAGACATCTTAGAAATGTTACAGGAAATGCTGACTTTCCCCTACAAGAAAAACAGCAAGGTAAATTCTAAATGACAAGCAAAACTTGGCAAAGGTACAGATAAAGAACAATCAACAAATGGCCTCAACATGAGGTTAAGAGCAAAGGCTTTGGCAATTGGGACACACCCTGCCTCAAGGGATCATCCCTTTCTGGCTCCATTTGCAAACTGTCATATAGTGATGTGACCTTGATGTTGCCCAATATTCTGTTATTTCTTTGTAACCTGGATTTTTCCTTGAAATTCATCAATGCTTTTAAAGGATGACAAGTGCTTTAAATTAGTTGCACCAAACAGGAACATTGTGGAGTCTGATTCAGCTCAGGTTTCTAGTCTTACCCTCTGGCATAGGTGTCAGTGGGTGGGAAGAAAGGGACCACTGAAAAGCCCATGATTCCAGTTTCACCTCAGCAGTCCCTTTGCTTCATAAGCTTCCCGAAATCACTGTGTATACACTTTAAAAATACATTTAAAAAATAGAGCTCTAAACTGTGTCCAGTGCCATAAATAAAAAGACCAAGGAAATATGAGAGAGGAAAACAGAGATTGTGATTTTCCTTCACATTCTCCTCAGACCATGCAGGGATGCAGGAACTGAGGGAGCACATGATGGATGCCTTCAGTCTTTTTTTTTTTTTTTAATTTTTTAGTTGTTGATGAACACAATGTCTTTATTTTATTGCTTTGTATGTGGTGCTGAGGATTGAACCCAGGGCCTCACGCATGCAAGGCAAGCGCTCTACCGCTGAGCTACAATCCCAGCCCCTGCCTTCAGTCTTGATGCACAGAGGTCTCTGCCTTCTTCTACAAGGATTTTCCTGCTCTGTTGAGTCCTGGGCAGTCTGGAGTGATTGGGGCCTTTCCAGAGTCAGGAAGGGATCCCTTGGCTCTGGAGTCTGTTATCTGTTGTCCTCCACCCAACTCTTCTATTTTCCATATTAAACAGGTTGTTTATACTTGAAGTTTCTAAAATTTACCTATGCTGCTTTAATGAGACATACATGAGAATTGCCTTTTCTACATCATTAAGCATAAAGGTTTCAGCCTCCATGCTGTGTCCATGTGTACAGACACACAAACTGGCAGTGGACCTTAAGGGCTGACAGACAAGGGCTCTGATACAGACATATAGGATAAATTCCAGATCCTGTCACATTTTGGAATGAGATCAGGAGCAAACCACTCAATCTCTTCATGCCTGTTTTCCTAGGCGAGATGAGAATAATAATAGAGCTTGTCTCCCATAGCTACTGGGGATTAGAAGAAGTACCAGTTAATCTGCCAATCAGCAGATACTGTTAAACTACCTATAAATTGGTCCATGTTACCTGGATGAAATCTGCATGACCACCTCTACTTTCACCCAAAGTTCTCATAATGTGGAAGTGGAAAAGAGCACAAGTAAAAAATAAATAAATAAAACAAAAGTATTCCCAAAGAATTCTCTGGGATCAGGATGAAGACCCTGATCCTGGGCCTTCTGAAACTCAGTGCAGCCCTGGTTGAGCTGGCAGGACATACAGCTGTCCAGCTCCTGTATGTCCATGTCTGCAGGGCTTCCATGTCAGAGGACATCATCTCAATGTTCATCCTCAACCTGGCCAAGACTGATTTCCTCCCCCTGTGCATCCAGATTACAAATGACTTGAGAAAGCTTTAACTTCCTCCATCCCATCTCCATTTCCTTCTCCATCCCTGCATCCGCATCACTCTGATAAGTTTCCCTCACATTACAGGCCTGAGCACGATCACCACAATTACCAGCGCTGCCTGTCTATCCTTGGCCCATCTGGTTCAACTCCCAGCACCTGAAGTATATGTTAGCTGGTGTGACTTGCTCTAGGTCCTGTCCCTGTTGCTGAACATCATGTAAGGGAACTGCTGTGGCTTCCTCTTAGGTACCTAATTTTATTTCATGTCAAGCATTTTGTTTCTTTGTCAGCATCTTGTGACGTTCTTATTTGTGGTTCGTTCTGGATCCAGAGTCATCATGTTGGTCAGGTTCCTTTGTGGCTCCAGGGCTGCAACTGACCTGATTCTATGGGACCATCTTGTGTCTGATCCTAATCTTCCTCTCTTGCCACTTGCCTGATGGCATCCAAAGGCTCCCTGGGTTGTGGGTTCAAACTGAATACATTTTATTCTTTTGTGACCTCGTTGCATTGTGTTTACCCTGCTCTGAAGCAGCTGAGCCAACCCCATCATTTACTTCTTTGGCTCCTTCAGGCAGTGGCTGAAGCAGCAGACCCTCCAGGTGCTTCTCCAGAGGGCTCTATGACACTGAGGAGCTGGACAAAGGCAGAAGCAACTGTTCTCAGGAAACCCAGGAGATGCCAGGAGGCAGAGTGGAGCAGTGACAAAGAGCCTCTGCCCCAGTCACCAGAAGTGGCCTTGCAAGTGAACACGACCCAGTCACACTTGACAGTTGTCTGCTCTTCTCTCAGCCCCATGTCCCTGAAATGCCTCAGTGATGCCTCTGTGTTGCCAAATGCATTTCTATTAACCTGCTTTGCCTGGGTTTTCTCAGAGTAAGTATTTGAAAGTAGAATATCTGAGAATAACTATTCCTCTCTAAACTAATAAACTTCTGAATTTATCTTCTGTGACTCATTTTTATTCAGCTATTATTACTTAGTTTAACTGCAATGAGAGGAATCACTCTCCAAACCACAAAACCCTGTTTATATAATTGCTCTGTATGTGATAGTTTAAAAAATGATTCCTATTTTCTTACAGGCTGTTCTTTTAGGAATCATATTCTGGCCTGTGGCTGGGGTATTACTTCAGGTAAAGAGTTTAGTTTTAAGTGAATGAATCTATAAATATCATTAAATTATCAACTCTTTTTGAAGCAGTATATTTAAAGATAACCTCTCTACCTGCACAGGAATAGTCAGTTTTTTTATGAAAAGTCCTCTGGAGATATTTGTCCCTGACATGGTAATATGTTCACCTTGCGTTCTGGTAATGAAAACATGGCCTTTACCCTTGAAATCTCATGTTTATTTAGCTCTTAAAAAGACAGAAATAAAATCTAGAAAAATGAGGGACCTATCCCATTTCAAAGTAGAAACTATCAGAAACCATTTACAAAAATTTTACAGATTTATTAAGTTTGAGACAGTAAGTTATGCCTCAAGAGTTTGTCCCAATTGTTTTGTTTCTGACTTTCCCTCAGTCTAATGGTCAGTCTTCATGGGGAACAGAACTAAAAAAAAAAAACAAAATGAAAAACAACCCTTGCATATTCAGGTTAATTATATTAACTAAAATTAGGATCAGTACAAAGTTAGGACTATTTAGTACCAGGGGTTACTCATTCCACAAAGAGCTCAAGTAGAAAGAAGGGCCCACTATGAGATGCCTTTACAACACAGCAGGTCCCCGTGGACCACACACACTGAGGCTGCCCCTCAGATTTATGCTCAGAGCTGACAAGTGAACTCTGAGGATGCAGAAAACAGTAAAATGACTTTATAGAAATGATGGCACCATACTGTTCAATTTTCCCAACCAAATATATTGCTTGCTCTTACAGAATAAATCAGTACAGAGAACTCAAGTTCCATGACTCCAGATCCAGTGTGCTCTTCCCAACTGAGTACTCTGCTAGGGATTTTGTATCCTGCATACACAACCTTGCTTTCCAAAGGCTGTAATAGATATTGGCTATAGAGTAGGGCATCAAACAGAAAGGGCTATATCCTGTGCCCAGGCAGAGTTCTTCAATGTGGTGTCATCAGCTCAGCTTTAGGATTATTATGAAAGTCACCTCTACTAAACTTTAAACCTTTTTATACTTTGGTATATAGGGTATGTTAATAAGTTAGTAGCCATTAGAAATTTTGTTTTTAAATTTGAAGAATATGTTTAAATTCTTTTCAAATGTGTTTTCTATGGCAACTTGATTTTTAGTTACTTCTTGTTCTAACATCCTGTTACATATGTAAGGAGTAATGTGCACTGATTTCAGAATCTAAGTGGATCCACAGAGAGAGTGGTGATGTAAGGCTGGGTCATTAACTGTTATCTGTAGTTTCATGTGTTCATTTTAAAAAAGAAATTGGTAGCAAGTAAAAAAAAAAACCCAGTATGCTTTATGTCACTGGTGGGACGTGAAAGTTTATTTTATGAACTAAATGTCTAAAGACTTTTCCAGTGTCAAACTTATCCTTACCTGTGGTATCACAAATACCCATCAAGATGGTCAATCCAACATTATAACCTCTTCATCTTCTAAGGGCCTCCTTACTTTAACCTTGCTACTCACACTATTCTTACGATCAAGTTCTGGGCATTTTGTCATTGCCCACATTGGTGGGACCTCCAAAGTTTCAGTTTTGAGATCACCCTCCCTGATCCTTATTTCTGATCTGGACCATGATTTTCCTGAGAGACTCAGATCCAATGTTCTTCCCACTAGATTCACATTGGATCCAGTCTCTTGACCCAACATGTCTCACTGGCAGTCTCTCCATCATTACACATTTTAGGCACTACCCTAGATCCTTCAGAATAATACACCAACTTTGGTTTAGGGGAAAGCTTGGACTTGGACCACCCTCTAGTGGTGAAACAGTAACAACATACCAATAGCAAAATCACAAACCTAGAATGAGGTGCTACCTAGGTATGCAACAGGAAAATAAATCAGACTCAGAGAAAATAAGCAGACTGATTAGAATTTCTGAAAGGATAGGCATAATGTCAGATTTAAACACTGGGAAAATCCCCACCCTTTAATATGCAGGTAATGTAGGAAGCTAACCAGCATCAAAAATTGTCAGGAAGAGCTTGGGGTAGAGAATGTGCTTCAATACACAATACCTTAGATTCAATTCAGCATCAAAAAATATTTTAGGTTGGGCTGGGGCTGTAGCTCAGTGGTAGAAGTGCTTGCCTTGCATGTATGAGGCACTGCGTTTGAGCCTCAGCACCACATATAACAAATGAGTAAAATAAAAATCCATCAACAACTAAAAAAATATATTTTAAAAAAATGTTTTAGGTAAATAAATAAATAACAATAACAACAACAATAATTTTCACTTAATGAACAAAACAAAATGTAGGAAAAGGACCATAAGGTAACCAACATGTGCAAACTGATAAGTAGGCAGATAACTCAAATGGCTATATTAAGAAAACTGAACAAGCTTCAAAAAAGCACTGAATAATAATTCAAGACTCATTCAGAGAACAGATATTGAAGTGATTTTTTGTTATATTGTGTGCATGTATAAATTTGTACAACAAATCCCATCAACATGTACAATTATAATGCATCAATTAGAAATGAATAAATAAAAAACATAAAAAATCTGTTAGCTGAAAAATATCACTAAGTAGAATTTTAAAACACAATTGAATACATGAATAGCAGAGTAGATTAAACAATTAAAATCAGTGAACTCAAAGATAGACTGTATAGTAGGACATAGTTTAAGGAGGAAAAAACCCATAAATGAAGGGGAATGAGAAAATTTATGAGAGCTTTGGGGCAGCCTTAAAGAATGATATTTTGTGTTATTTGGATTCAAGGAGGACATGAGAAGGCCAGAGGGTCAGAAAGATCATTCAAACAGATAAAAATGAAAAACTACCCAAACACAGAGATGAATACAAATATCCAAGAGTCATGAGGTCAAAGGTCACCAATCTGAGTCAACTCAACCAAATATTCACCAAGACATGACAATCAAGTTTTCAAAGCTTAAAGATTAAGGATTCTCAAAGCATTAAGGAAAAAGGAATGAGTAACACATAAAGGTATTATAATTTATCTGACTACAGGCTTCTCAGAAGAAATCTTACAGACCTTTGTTCTGAAGGACGAGAACTACTGACCAAGAATTCTATGCACATCAAAGCTAGCCTTGGAAATGAAGGAGAGATAAAGGTATTCCCAGACAATTTAGAGCTAAGAGAATCTATGAGCACCAGACCTGCCCTACAAGAAATGTTGAAGGGAATTCTTCAAACTGAATGGAAAAGGTGATAACTGAGGAAGAGGAAAATATCAAAAATTATAAAAATCACTGGTAGGAGTAATTCTACAGAACACTACAGAAAGTTATATTATTACAAGCGTGTTTATTTAGTATGTTATAAACATGGTGAGTAAATCAATCATCTGGTTAGTATGAAGACTAAAAGATCAAACTATTAAAAATAATAATAAATACACTAATATTTTAAGAGATAAGCAATATAGAATGTTGTAAATTGGAATACCAAAAACTTAAAATATGAGAAGAAATGAACGATCAACAGACATGAAAAAATGTTCAACATCTCTAGCAATCAGAGAAATGCAAATCAAAACTACCCTAAGATTTCATCTCACACCAGTCAGAATGGCAATTATCAAGAATACAAACAACAATAAGTGTGTTGGCCAGGTTGTGGGGAAAAAGGCACGTTCATACATTACTGGTGGAACTGCAAATTGGTACAACCAATCTGGAAAGCAGTATGGAGATTCCTTAGAAAATTTGGAATGGAACCACCATTTGAGCCTGCTATCCCTCTCCTCGGTCTATACCCAGAAGACTTAAAAACAGCAAACTACAGTGCTGCAGCCACTTCAATGTTTATAGCAGCTCAATTCACAATAGCTAAACTGTGGAACCAACCTAGATGCCCTTCAATAGATAACTGGATAAAGAAGCTGTGGTATATATACACAATGGAATATTACTCAGCAATAAAAGAGAATAAAATTATGGCACTTGCAGGTCAAGGGATGGAGTTAGAGAATTAGTTAGTAAGCCAATCTCAGAAAACCAAATGCTAAATGTACTCATTGATAAGTGGATGCTGATCCATAATGTGGGGAAGGACATGAGAACAATGGAGGAATTCTGTTCACAGGGATGTAAGGGGGGAGGGGCATGAGGACAGAAGTGGTGGTGGAATATGATGGTCATTATAGCCCTAACTTTATGTGTGACTGCATGTATGTTGTGATTCTATATCACTTACAACCAGAGAAATGAAATGTTATCCTCTAAAAATAATAATAATAAAAATTTTTAAATTTGAAAAAAAAATGTATTGAATTCTCTAATGAAACATTCCATGTGACTGAATGGATGTTTAAAAAGACATAACACACTATTTATAATAAATTCACTTCACCTTTAAGGGTATACATAGCCCGAAAGAAAAGAGATTGAATAAGATTATCCCTGCAAATGTAATTCCAAAGAACAAGAGTAGTCAAAATTATATCTGATAAAATAGACTTCAAGTCAAAAGCAAAAATAGAAAAGGATGGTCATTATATTATGATAAAGGGGTCAGTTCAGCAAGAGCAAGTAATACTTGTAAATATATTAGCACCCTATACCGAAGTTAAACATTAACAGACTTAAAGGGAGAAATAGACTCAAATATGATAATAGTAATAAACTTGAAATGCCACTTAAAATAATTAAGCACTCAACCAGACAGCATATCAATAAAGAAATAGCAAAGTAAATCTGCACCCTAGAACAAATGGAGCTAAGACACATTTCCAGGACATTCTTTCCAATGCCTGCAGGACAAAAATGTGTCCAAACAGCACATGGAGCATTCTCTAGGACAGATCACATGGTAGCCACAAAGCACATCTCAAAAAATCTTCAAAAATTGAAATCTTATTTTGCATCAATTCTGAGTACAATACAATGATATTGTACACCAATAAAAAATTTTGTAAAACATAAATACATAGAAATTACTCAACATACTCCTGAACAACCAATGGATCAGAGATAGTTTGAAATTTTCATCAAACAATTGAAAATGAAAACACAACACACCAAAACCAATGGGATGCAGCAAAAGCAATACTAAGAGGCAAATTTATAGCCATTAAAACCCATATCAGAAAAAGCTAACCCTGGTCTATAGTCCTAGCAAATAGGACTCCCTAGCAAATAGGGAGGCTGAGGCAGGAGGATTTTTTGAGCCTGGATTTCAAGGCCAACATGGGCAAAATATAGCAAGACCCCTTTTCAGGAAAAAAAGAAAAAGCAGAATGATCTCAAATAAATAAGCTATCAAGGACAAGAAAAACAATAACAAACTAAACATGGTATTATTAGAAAGAAGAAATAATAAAGGTCAGAGCCAAAATAAATAAAGTAGAGACTAAGAAACATAAAATCTCAACAAAACAAAGAACTGGCTCCTCAGAACGATCAACAAAATTGACAAGCACTTAACAGTGTAGAAAGTTTATCTAAAAAGATGGGCAGGATTACAGGAACTGAGGCACCCTAAGGAAGCAAGGACAAAACACTATTTCCAACCCTAGACTATTAGGGAAGAAAGGGAAGGAGCCATTACCAGGGAGAGATTATAGCCACAGCTATAGCTGTATTACAAGAAGGCAACCAGAGAGGTGGAGAAGCTCCATCACTGCCAACACAAGGCCTCCCAATAGAGAGCAAGACCAAAACTCACATCCCTCTCACCCTACCCTCCAATGCCCTGGAAGTATCACCCAGTATCCCAATTCAACCAAAAACAAGAAGGAAAAGGATGCCCCAGATGAGTTCTCAGAAGCCACCTGTGGGAAGTTAAACAAAGCAGAGAAGAAGGATGGAAATAAAATTGTCCTGACACATGAGACTATCTTCACATATCTTTGTATCTTCCTATTCCCTTCCTATTCCTTTTGTCAAACTAAATATCAGTGAATCATTTCTCCTCTTATCTGTATGGAAGTTATGTTCCTTGTTTGCATATTCTTTCTTTGTATAGATTTTATGAAGCAATCACCCACATTGATCAGAAATACCTTCAAAATGGAAGATAATTTAAAATGAAAACATATTCCTTATTGGTTAGAGCCACATGTGGCTATTGAAATGCAGAACCACAACAAAAAATGACCTTAAGAAGATATTTATGAGACCTCAGCTGGGGCACCATAGTACAAAACCAAAGACTTTTAAAATTGCTATTCCCAAACCCTAAAAGGGTACAATCATCCTTGCATTCCTTCATGACTCCCAACTATAGGAACATTTCACCCAAAGGAAGAAGATGGGAATGGGAGGCTTGATTAACCCCATGACCCAGGAATTGGTTACATTACTCTCCTCACCCCCATTGGTCAGTGACTAGTCAGTCACATGGTGCCATCAGCATCAAGAGAGGATAGGAAATAGGATACATTTTTGGACCTAAAATACAGGGAATTACTGGTACAAAATAGAAGAATGGCTTCTGTGGAATTCTAGCAGGCTGTACAGGGCCTTGTGGTGCCTCAGATCCTACAGTCATATGAAGATTTTGGGTGAGCTCCTAAGAAAAAAGATTCATCAGGCCAAAAATAGTGGCAAACCTCAAACAGGACTCCAGGAGACCAGGGGCTGGTGTTGGGCCTTTTCTTGAAGATGTCTATTAGAGCCTCAGTTGCTTTCTGTGTTAAGTGAGAATTTTACAATAAATGGCTCTTAATACATTCTAAATAGCTAGTCCCCAAAAAACCAAAGGCAGAATGTTTTCTCTGATATGTGGATGCTAATTCATGATAAGGGAGGGCAGTTAAGGAAGAATAGAGTTATTTTAGATTAAACAGAGGGGAGTGAAGGGAGGCTAGGGGGTATGGGAGTAGGAAGCATAGTAGAATGAAACAGACATTATTACTTTATGTACATATATCACTGCATGACCAAAGTGATTCTATAACATATATAATCAGAAAAATGAGAAATTATACCCCATTTATGTATAATATATCAAAGTATATAAATATATTCCACTGTCATGTATAACAAATTAGAACAAGTTTTAAAAAATTAATGAACACTAAGGATGTTCTGGAAGAGAGAATGAAATAAGTTTAGGTTGGAGATTCCATAGGACACCAGCAAGTAGTCCTTCATTAGATATTTCTGCACTTCAAATACTTCATTTCAATAGAATTCAGACATCACAGTTACTTTGTACTTTCTTTTCTGTAAAGCAGAACAATTCTGATCATACACAAATCTCATCCCCACACTGTGCACTAAGTTGACTCTAGGTGCTCAGCAAAGCTACACTGAAACCTTACTTCAAAGGGCTTTTGTGGTTAAAAAAAAAAAAATCATTAATTTTGGAACACATGAGTACTTCTAAATAAACCCAGAGCTGTTGACAAAAAGAATGATGAGGAATAAAATTTTCTTTATCTCATTTTACATGTGTACTCTAATACTTTTGTGGTATTTTCATCTTTATTTTTCACTTAACCCAAATCATCTAATATTACAAGATTCCTCACTCACGTGTTCATTGAAAAAGTGTTGGGAACACATGGGCCATACAATGTTAGGCACTAATCATATAAAACAGGCACCTGTCTTCAAAGCATCACACACTGAGCTATTTCTAGGCCTAGAAGTTCTCAGGCCTCTCCCTTCCTGGCCCTAAAAGGACTTCTTTGGATGAAACCATCTTAGTCATGGGGATGTTGTGATCACTTCTGCATCCATCTCAATTCTTCCTCCTAAAAGAAAATTTCTAGCCCAGATCAGAATACTGGTCCATAGTTCTAGCCCATTCAGTGGGAGTATTTGAACCACAGTGTGTTTCCATGTCATTTAGAGGTCTTGAGGTTTGGGTCTGGGAGCTCAGGGTGTTCAGACAATAAGTACTGAGTCGAATTCAAATTTGAATTCCAGTAAAGATGGTGGAATATGATGGACATCATAGCCCTATCTTTATGTATGACTGCATGTATTTGTGATTCTACATCACATACAACCAGAGAAATGAAAAGCTGTGCTCCATCTGTGTACACTAAATCAAAATGCACACTGCTATCATGTATATCTAAGTAGAATAAATAAATAAAATTTTTTAAAAATTTGAAGTCCAGGAATCTCTAAATCTTGACAGGTAACTTCATCTCTATAATCCTGTTTTCCTCCTCTTTAAAAATGGAGATACCAATTCTCACATAGCAGGATGATCCTGAGAGTCAAAGCTCATGTGGCAGTGAAGAGTTTGGGAGGACAGAAACCACACCAACCAATGGAAATTACCAGCGGCTTCCTCCCATTTGTGACACAAAGAATGTGGTCCCTCACTTGCTAGCCCTCATCATTGCCCTGGTTAGACTGGCAGGAAATGGAGTTGTACTCTTGTTCCTGGGCTTTCAACTGCACGGGAATGCCTTCTCTGTCTCTATCCTAAACCTGGCTGCTGCCGACTGGCTCTTCCTCTGCTGCCACTCCACTGGGTCCCTGGCGATGCTCGACATCTTCCATCCCACCCCTCACCTTATGTATGACATCATAGACAATGTGAAAGTCATTTCCTACATCACAGGACTGAGCTTTCTCAGCACCATTAGCACAGAGCGTTCCCTGTCAGTCCTGTAGCCCATGTGGTACCACTGCCACCGCCCCAGACGTATATCAGCTCTCATATGTGCCCTGCTCTGGACTCTGTCCATGCTTCTGGACATCCTGAAATGGCGCTTCTATTCATCAGTACATGATGATTTTGAATATGATAGGTGTAAAAAAGTTGAGTTTTTTATAGCTGTGTGGCTTATTTTTTCATTTCTGATTCTCTCAGGGTCCAGCCTGACCCTGCTGAGCAGGATCTGTGGTTCCAGACAGATGAAGCTCACCAGGCTGTATGTGACCCTCCTGTTTACAGTGCTGGTCTTCCTCCTCTGTGGCCTGCCTTTTGGCATCTTCTGTTACTCTGGATTGAGTACATGTTGATGCACTCATATGTCTTTATGTAGTTATAGTGGTTGTGTCCTCCGTTAACAGCTGTGCCAACCCCATCATTTACTTCTTTGTAGGCTCCTTTAGGCAGCGGCGGCAGAGGTGGCAGACCTTCAAGTTGGCTCCTCAAAGGGCTCTAGAGGACACATCTGAGGAGGATGAAAGTGGAAACAGCAGTCTTCAGAGAAGACTGGAGATGTGGGAAACAGAGAAACACTGACAAGGAGCCTCTGCCCTGGTCCATCAAACGTGTCTTTGAAATTCAAACATGCCCTGCTAACTTGACAGCTGTCTGCTATTCTGTCAGCCTCAAGTCCCTGAAATGCCTCAGCAATTCCCCTAAAGCCTTCAGATGGATATATTTTAACCAGATTTTCATACTTTTCTTAGAGTGACCAGTCTGTAATAAGAATGTCTCCATCCTTTTTGACATTTTCAATAACTTTCTCATCTTTTTTCCACTAAATCTTTTTATTTATTATTTTCTTTGAATGTTTCATTCCAATGGAAAAAATCATTGTTCAGAATCATAACCCTCTTATTTATGACTGCTTTCTACTTGAAATTGTAGAAAAATATCATTTCTCTCTCTCAGAGTATGTTCTGAGGGAATCATATTGGGCTCAGTGTTAGGGCATTGCTTCAGAAAGAAATTTTGGATCTGAATAAGTGAATTATTATACCCATAAGTCTCATTGAAATCCTAGAATATTTAGGGGTGCAGAACCTGGGAATTATTGATCAGAAAGATCCCTGGATGTGTGAATTCTCAAGCTGATTCCACCATTAAACTGGGTCACATGCTCCTTGGGCAACCCAAGAAGGCAGTGAGGTTATTGCATTTCCAAATCTGAATTTTATAGCATTTATGATCTGGAATATGTTTTCAGAAGAAGACAGTGGATTTGACTTGATTGTAAACAGAAGGCTGTAGGTCAGGCAGCCTCAGAAGTTTATGTCTTTATACCATGACTATAATCATATTGAACACATACTATTTCCACCAATGTGGCTGTTCCCTGGACTTAGATGGTGCACTGTGTATCGGGCCCCAATATTGTCAATACACTAATGCTGGCTATAAAAATAGATGTGATTTTTTTTGGCTTTTCTTCAGGATATTAAAGTATGGAAGAAGAGATCTTCTTACACATGCCTAAAATACTGGTATAACTGGCCTAAATGTTTCCAGATACAAACACAGAGACAGGAATCAGAGTGCAAGGAGATCTCAATAGTGTGTACATGGTATCCCATAGATAGGGAAGACCTCTTAAAATATTTAGGAGTATAATTGATGCCTCTACATTTTACCAAGCCTGTGCCTCTGCCACTTTTGCCAACTATGTAATTTTTGAAGTTGCCAAGGAAAGAAGAATAACATTTGGACAGATGGAAATGAGAGAAGAGGTAATTTGTAGTGACATTATTAATTAAAGCATGGAAGTAGCTCTGAGAATGGTATTCAGTATGTAAACGAGTTTCAGTCCTATAACACCACGGTATATAGTTGTGATTGCAAGATCCCTCTTAAAAAGGATCTTAAGGCTGGAGCACTATGAGCCATAAGCAATGACTGTGTGGCCTTGAAATGATAGGGTTTGAGTTAAGTTTTGCAAATTTATTTGACATTCACTGTATAATATTTGCAAGTCTAGAAATGAGCATCCAGGTCACCACAACAACATCCTTCTCTCTGGAATTTATTCCCAGGGATATGTTCAACCCAAAGATTCACAATCGAAAAGACATGAACAATCGAGGGATGAAACAAGAAGCATAATTTGTAGGAGTGAAGAAAGAAAGGCATCCACTTCTCTGGTTCAGTCTTTTTGCCTTCAAATGGTTGATATTGGGTACAGGGGGATATTGTATTTTTAAATCAGTTCAACATTTTATTTCTTAATAAAAGAAAATCATCTCAACCTATTTTTCTGAGCTCTGATATCTACAAAGGGAATAAAACAAATAAGTGAATGAATAGCATCCACTAGGTGTCAGCCAGCCTCTGTACTTGGCCACCCTAATGCTGGTACAATGGGATCATGGATAGAACAGCCATGGTAACAGAGATGACAGTGATACATGTGGCCTGCAGCATGATATCACTCTCACTGTATGGTTTGGATATGAAGTCCAAAAGCTCCTGTTTGGGTAGAAATGTTCAAAGGTGAAGTGATTAGATGCTGAGAGCTGTAACCTAATCAGTGAATTAATCCATTTATTTCATTAATAATTTGAAAGGAATAATTAGGAAGTAACTATAGGCAAGTGGGAGATCACTGGACAAAGCAGGTTGTTACTGGTGGTGTACCTTTGGGGTTTTTATTTTGTTATACCCCTTCTCTTCTCCCTCCCCCTGTCTCTCTCTCCCTCTCCTCCCTGGCTGTCATGAGCTAAGGAGTTTCCCCCTGCCACGCCATTTGGCCTTGATGTTCTGGCTCACCTTGAAAGGCTTAGAGTGATGGGGTCAGCCAACCATGAACTGAACCTATTTTATCTCTGACACCATAAGCTCAGAATAAACGTTTCCTCTTCTAAGTCATTATTATCATTTATGTTAGTCACAGCAACAAAAAGCTGACTGACACACACCAAGGTCCATCAGGCTATTGCACTGCTGCAGAATGTCTAACCTGTCAACAACAAAGACTTACACTAAGGCCCCCAGCAAGGTACCATCATCAAGGAAGCCAAGCAACCACATATTGACCTCTGAGTAATAGTTGGAAGCTTGCATCCAGAAAATGACAGCAATTCACCCTGGCCAGGGTTCACATACACTTAAGGTGCTACCATTTGCCTTTCCTTCCCACAACTCCACCAGTTCCACTATCCAAGGGCTCACAGAATCAGGGAAGGAGCAAGGTGAGACAAGTGAGATGCCTAGTGTAAAATAGGAAATGTCATCTTAATGTTGGTTTCCAAGACACCTTACTCTTCTCACCTGAATGTCATCCCTGTACAGAGAATCTGCTTCACCAACATGAAATCACATGCAGCATTATGTTGGACCATGAGAAACCATCAATGGCTAAAGAGGAAAGAACTGGGTGCATGGAATCCACTGAGGATACCTTGTACCACATCATCTGAGACTGATAGTGGTAAAGAGCCCTCTTCTAGATACAATTGAGGTGTCAGGGATCCTTAAACCAAGGGTCACTGTAGGTGGAGGAAAATTCATGGGAAGAACATTTAAGCCCATGTAAAAAAAGATAAAATCAGGAGTGAACCCACTAACCATCACTGTCAGAGACCCCTCAGGGAATTTGGGTTTCCCCACCAGCAGCTTTTGGCTATGGGTATCTAGAGGTTCTGTGTCACAAAAGACCATGCTGCTCACACCAGTGTCCAAAACAAGAGTCTCCCTGATCTTGACAGGATCACTGCCCCTGGTCTCACTGTGCTCTTCACGCCAGCAGACCACCAAAGAAAGACATCAGCATGCTTTCGGGAGCAACTGATCCACATCACCATAAGGAGGAGGAGTTGCTGCCACCTAGGGGCACAAGGAGGAATGTGCCGGCCATTCCTGTGGCCTGTGAATAAGTGTCTTATTCACATGTCACCTTTAACTGTAAATTGGCAAAAATTAGCACCCATTACTAAGTAAGGATATGACCAAAAGAAGTTTAGACCTTCAGAAACTATTCAATGTACCAAATAAGCTACCTAGACCAGCAGAAACACTAGCAAGAGTAGAGAAAATCAGTAAGTGCAGCCTTGGGACCAGTTACAAAATCAGGGGCTATAACTCTTCCCATATCCCTCTCTAGCAAGCTATGGCCAGCATGAATCCTGGAGAAGCTGTGACTAGATAGGATGAATTCAATATGAGAATTAAGTGGGTCTCAGTGGTGCAAGTGTGGACAACAGCAGACCCTGTTGGTGCCAGTTGGGTATACTTATCATCAGGTGTTAACTGAATTCCCCTTAGTAGGTCACAGGGGAAACTCCAGTGAATTGCCCCTGCAAGACTGGACCTGCTTTACAGTGTACAGGCTACCTGGAGCCAATGACTGACCAGTGTGTGTGGTGCACAGGAGTCCAGCTCCCTGACTCAAGGAGAGACAAACTCTGGGATCTGCACTCCAGAGACCCCTGCAAGATTATGCTAAGGCTAGACTTAGACTCTGATGAAAGTTTATTTTTGTTCAAATTCTTCTCTTTTCCTATAATCCTTTACTCATTTCCTTACAGGCCTCTCTTGAGAGCATTTCTTAATAAATCACATGCATACCAACCCCTCGATTTTAACATGAACACAGACTTTTAGTGAAGCTTAAGTTGAAGGAAATCAATTTGAAAGTCAGTCTCTAGACCAGTGACTCCCAAACCTCACTGTGCCTGCAATAATATGATAGAGTTCTTAAAATGCCATTTCCTAGGTCCTACCCTAGACATTCTTCCCAAAATTCCAGGATTGTGACTTAGAAATCCCATTTTTTAAGTTTTCATTCTATGTCTGCTTATCAAGGCTTTGGAAGCCATTGGTTTAGAAAACACACTGGTATTGAATGATCTATCCATTTTTCTAAATGAACTGGGATATGTAAAATAAAATTTTGAAATCCCATCCAATTTTCCAAGCCTGTAATTTAGTTACTTATTAAAAATCCCTTAAACCTTAACTTAAAAAATGATCTTGGTTTTAAACCAATCATAAAATGGTTATAAATTAAATGTAGCATTGATGTAATAATTTCTGAATTTTTACCAAAAAACAGGTGTCTTTAGTTTATATTTTATGAAATAGCAATAATATTAGTAATAGTACATAGTTTTTTATACATGTCACTATAACAGTTGGTATAGATAGGGGTACTCTGAGGCCATCAGTACCACCAATATCACTGATGTAAAGCAGTAAAACTTGATTTCTTGTTCATTCAAATACAACAGCATGTCTGGGCACCATTCCAGGACTGCCATCCAAGTCTGTCATGCAGCAGGGCACACAGCTTCCACTCTGAGGCCCTCACTTCTCAATGTGAAGTTTAGAGGTTATTTTTGCTAGGGATACACCTACTGGAAATTAAGTGCTATAGTCCTAAGACATCACTAACTCTGGCCATTGATAACATGGATCACAACCCCTGAGAAAGAATATGTCATATTGCCCTCAAATAAGAGCAAGAGCCAAAGAATGCTAATCCTGCTGTATGCTCAGAATAAGAGGCTAACTGCATACTGGGTAGACAAGCAACATCAACAACAGTTACTAAAAATGTGGGAGATTTTAAAAAGTAGACAATATATATATGGCACCACTTCTATTGGTTTATTTCCTTTGAATCTTTCATGATGAAATATCTTTTGAATAACATACTTATTGACAATTATTAATTTCACCATAAAGTATTTTTCAATTACATCAATACACACAAAGGAAAAGTTATAACCCTTGCAAATTCACATCATGAGTTTTAATTGGTTTGGAATGATTATTTGCTGTTATTTGTAATATACTTGTTCTCTTTATCTATATATGTAAAATCCATTTTAATTCCAAATTGCCACTGACTATTATTGTGATTTGGGGCAAACACTTTTCTGAGATTCAGTCACTCCACCTCTAACCTTTAAGAACCTGGAACTCTTCCAGTGTTAGGGCTCTTGTCTGTCAAGGGGATGTCCAGAGGCCTCCATTCTTTTCACCATGATGTACAAATATCATGAGAGCTCTGAAGTGACCAAAATCATGGTTGGAAATTCTTGCCATACTAGAGTACCATCACATGGAATTCATGAATCTTAGATTAAGATTAGAAAAGAATATTAGACAGTATTTCTCCCCAATAAAACATATTCTTCTCAAACAAGGACTTTCTTTTGCTCATAACTGCAATATCATCACTTAAGATAGTTTTGGGAACAAAGTAGGTACCCACTGAATGCCTGTCATTTGAGCAAATCACTCTAATCTTACACTTCCATAAGATGTAATTCTCAAGAAGACCCACACAGAGCCCAAGTGAGGCCCAGAACTGCCCCCAGTTCTGCACCAGGGCCCCTGCCAACTGGCAAAAGCACAGAGGCCAAGGCCCAAGACCACCTTCAGGGACCTCTGAGGGAGCCCAGCCAAGCTCAGGCCTGAGACTGCTACCCACCAATCCACCCACCAACAGGGTAACCCAGACCCAGGCGAAGGACTGTCTCCAGGGACCCGTGAAGCTGAGGCCCGGGTCTGCCCCCAGTTCAGCGACAGAGCCTCTTCCTATTCACCAGAGCTAAGGCCCAGGGCCTGACCCACCACCTGGGACCCCTGAGGAAGTCCAGTCCAAGATCAGTCTAAGATCAGGCCTAGGACTGCCCTCACAGATCTGTGTGAGAGCCCAGGCCCAGGACTGTCCCTGCACAGAGTGGAGATCCACGCTGTTGCTCACTTCCTGTATCCATCTTGAACACTGCAGCCATCCCATAGTTCTTCCCATGTAGAAGCATCTACCTTGGGATGACAGACAGGGCCTGGAGGCAGCGGCCTGCCAAAGCACTGCACCTCTGATCAATCAGCCCAAAGTCATTGTAAGTCCCACCCTTTTAGCCCCATCTCTGAAAGTGTTTGCATCCATCTTGGGCCACTCCCATTGCCATCTTGAGGTACTTTCACTACTGCTGCCACCATCTTTAGTGGCAGTAATGTCCATCTGGGGACACCTGCTGGGGCTGGAAGGGAACTCCAAGGTGAGATACAGGTAATCTGTAGTGTCACTACAAGATTGATTATAGGATAGAAACTACAATACCTCAGATCAGCATTGCAAGAAAGGAAGATACATAATCAACATAAAAAAACAAGGGAAGAAAGTGCCCCAAACAAACCAAGATACTGCAATAATAGAGTCCATTGACAGCACAATTGATGAACTGTCAGAGAAAGAATTCAGAATGTACATAATTAAAATGACCTGTGAATTAAAGAATGACTTAAATGAGCAAATACAGGCACAAACTGATCACTCCAACAAAGAAATAAGAGAGCAAATAAAGGCAACCACTTATCACTCCAACAAAGAGATAAAAGAGCAAATAAGGGCAACCATCCATCACACCAACAAAGACATAAGGGAGCAAACACAGGTAGCAAAATATTACTTTAATAAAGAACTAGAGATTGTGAAAAAAAAAAACAATCAGAAATTCTTGAAATAAAGGAAACAATAAATCAAATTAAAAACTCAATAGAAAGCATCACCAGCAGACTAGATCACTTGGAAAACAGAACCTTGGATAATGAAGACAAAATATACAATCCTGAAAATAAAGTTAATCATACAGTGAAGATGGTAAGAAATCATGAACACAAACTACAAGAATTATGGAATAGCATCAAAAGACCAAATCTAAGATTTATCAAGATAGAAGGCAGCACAGAATTTCAAACCAAAGGAATGCACAATCTCTTCAATGAAATAATATCAGAAAACTTCTCAAACATGAAAAATGAATTGGAAAATCAAATTCAAGAGGCCTACAGGACACCAAATGTACAAAACTACAACAGATCTACACCAAGGTACATTATAATAAAAACGCCCAGCATACAGAATAAGGATAGAATTTTTAAGGCCACAAGAGAGAGGAATCCAATTACATATACAGGGAGACCAATTTGGATCTCAGCAGATTTTTCAACCTAAACCCTAAAAGCCAGAAGATCATGGAACAACAAAAACCAAGCTCTGAAAGAAAATGGATGCCAACCAAGAATCTTATATCCAGCAAAGTTGAGCTTCAGATTTGATGATGAAATAAAAACCTTCAATGATAAACAAAAGTTAAAAGAATTTACAGCAAGAAACCCTGCACTACACAGCATTCTCAGCAAAATATTCAATGAGGAGGAAGTGACAACCAACAATGAAAATATACAAAGAGGAATTACACTAAAGGAAAGGCCAATCAAAAGAGAAACCAAGGCAAGGTAAAAACCAAAAATAAACCAAAATGACTGGGATTACAAATTATATTTCAATAATAACCCTGAATGTGAATGACCTAAACTCATCCAAAGTAAGCCAATCCCAAAAAATTCAAAGGCTGAATATTCTCTCTGATAAGTGGATGCTGATCCATAATGGGGGAGGGGACACAGGAAGAATGAAGGAATTTTGGTCAAAGGGAAGGGAGGGGTGAGGGGACATGGGGGCAGGAAAGATGGTGGAATGAGATGGACATCATAGCCCTAGCTTCATGTATGACTGCATATATGATGTGATTCTATATCACTTACAACCAGAGAAATGAAAAGTTGTGCTCCATCTGTGTACAATGAATTAAAATGCATTCTGCTATCATGTATACCTAAGTAGAATAAATAAATTAAATTAAAAAATAAAAAAAAGAAGACTCATACAATATCAGCTTCTATATCTCTGGCAGCTGGGAGCTGATCACCTCCTGAAACACAGCCCATTATTTCTCTGAGAGATAAGTGTATCTAGAGAAGGGCAGTGTTTAGCTTAACCCTCTGCCCCAAGTGCTAACTCAAGAACTGAGGGGCAGAGAGGTGGACAAGCCCAGTGAGCAAGAGCCAGCTCAGAGACAGGAAGTACAAGTTCCAGAAAAATTGCCTCCCATTTGTAAACTGTGCTTATTTTACATGATATTCATCCTTATTTTTTATTCTACCTTGTGGGTTAGACAAAGGTAGGATTTATTACATATAGTATTTTCTAATGTCAGAAAATTTCTGCAATATTTGGATAGATCACCAATGAGGTATATGTTGTTTAAATGCTCATAGCCCTGCTGCTGGGGACCTGCAGATTCGGAGAGCTCTGCCGGACTTCAAGATATTTGTCTGAATATCTCTAAATATTTGTAATATTTGAGAGGAAGGGACCCAAAGGCCTGCTGATGTAGAACTAGAATGGTACAGTACTTACCTGCTGGTGCTGCTGAACGATAATTAGACAGGCAGTCAGCATAGATAGAAATATCAGGTTGGATTGAGAAAATGGAGGCCAGTTTGGGTCTGGGAAGTTGGAGACTGCCCCTGGGAGACTGGGATGTTAATGTCTCCAGAGCTCTTTGATTTCCTGCCTATACTACCAGTCCCAGAAGGTTGTTAATGAAGCACCCCCTGAACAGACAGGGAGCTGCTAATTAATGCCCCCTGGACTGCCGCTCCCTTCCTGCCCTGATCACTCCATTTGGCCCTTCCTGCTGCCTATCTGCTTCATGGCCCCCTTCTCTCTCCTGGGGAGAAGTATGTGTTAATACTTTTTAAACAAAATCTGCATATGCTTGCTTCGGGGTGCTTCTCTAGTGTTCAAGCTTCAACATTTGAGGAAGCAGAACTCATCACCAATAACTGGCAGTATCACTGCCTCACTCTCTAAAATCTGGCTGTCTCCTTGTAAAATGTTAAGTCTACAGGAAACTGTAAGAGCATCCAGCCTTTTCTCTTCTCTTTTTCATATGGGGAATCTGAGGCCCACAGAGAAGTAACACTATTTGCTTGTGTTCAAATTATTATGTATTTGCACAGGCTCAATTAAAACCCAGCAAGTTTTTTCACTGAATATTTAATTGCTTACATAGTGGAAGGTGCTCTTTCAAAATAACCTTTTGAGTTTAGAACAATCTATCTGTGGTTAAGACTGGTCTTTGTAGAAGGGCTTATTTATAGTGATATCTTTGCTCAAAAGAGAGGAACAGAAAAGAAGAGAGGGAATAGATGGGAGAAAAAAGTAAATAGATATTTTGGTGGAATCATCTTAGCCACCTTCTTCTGCTGCTCTGAGTTCCTAGCAACTGCAGCTATGCTGCATTGTTCAAAGTCCTCATTTTGTTCAAAATCATCCTTTTGTGATTATGTCAAGCTATATCATGGTGTTGTATTATAACTAAAAAGAATTTTAAAAATTAAAAAACATCAAAGATCAAAGATGAACTCCAAAGCCAAAGACACTTTGGCCCAGAGCATAGTTATATCATAATTCAAGGACAAAAGAACAAAGGGTAAGCAATCCTTCTAAACCATGTACAAAAAAAAAGAAAAAGAAAGCATTGTCAGTAGCACAAGTCATTTCTGAAGTTCAGACTTAGATTGGAAAACCTGGGACGCAGAAGGAGAAAGGCCCTTGGAATCATCTTAGTCAAAATTTCACTTTGCAAATGAAGAATGTGTGCTTCAGAGGGGAAGGAATACAACCACAATTCAAAAACATACAGAGGCCAGGGAAATGAAGCAAGATGGGTCAGATAAGAGATATCTTAGAAATGCTATAGGAAATGATGACTTCTCCCTTCAAGAAAAACAAGGCAAATATGCTCTAAATGACAAGTAAAACTTAGCCTTAGAATGAGGTTAAAAGCATGGGCTATGGCAAACTGGACACACCCTGTCTCAAAGACCAACTTCTGCCCAGCTCCATTTGCAAACTGGAGTATGTGACCTTGATGGTGCCCAATATTTGGTTATTTTTTTATAATATGAAGTTTTACTTGAAATTTACCAATGCTTTTTAAGAATGACAGTTGCTTCAAAGTAGTTGCAGCCAAACAGAAAACTTCAGAGTCTGATTCAGTCTCCAGTTTCTAGTTTTGCCCACTGGTATAAGGGACAGTGGACAGGAAAAAAGGAATCTCTGAAAAGCCCTGGGTTCTAGTTTCTCCTGAGCATTCCAGTTGCTTCATTAGCTTCTAGCAATCACTTTTGTAGCTTAGGGGAAAAAAAGTGCTTGAAAGATAGAGCTGTAACCTGTATCTAGCACCATAAACAAAAAGATCAAGGAAACATGAGGGAAGATAACAGAGGCTATGGTTTTCCTTCACATTCTCCTCAGACCATGCAGGGCTGCTGGAACTGAGAGAGCACATGATGGATGCCTTCAGTCTTGATGCACAGAGGTGCCTGCCTTCTTCTGCCAGGATTCTTTACCTCTGATGAGTCCTGGGCAGTCTGGACTAACTGGGACTTTTTAGAGGCAGAAATAGACCCTGGGCTCTGAAGTCTGTTGTCCCAATTTGTCTGTTTTATATATTAAATGAATTGTTTGTACTTGAAGTTTCCAAAGTTCATCTATTCTGTTTGCCATTTCTACATCACTAAGAGTAAAGGATTCAGCCTCCACACTCTCTTCATGTGTAGTGGGCACAAAAACTGGCCATGGAGCTTCAGGATTGAAGGATGAGGATTGTGATTTGGTGTGACTTGCTCTAGGTCCTGTTCCTGCTTCTGAGCATCATGTAAGGGGAACTCTGATTTTATTTGGTGTCAAGCATTTTTTTTCCTCATCAACATCCAATGACATTATTATTTGTGGTTCATTCTGGATCCAGAGTCATCATGTTGTTCAGGTTCCTTTGTGGCTCCAGGGCTGCAACTGACCTGATTCTATGGGACCATCTTGTGTCTGGTCCTACTCTTCCTCTCTTGCCACTTGCCTGATGGCATCCAAAGGCTCCCTGGGTTGTGGGTTCAAACTGAATGCATTTCATTCTTTTGTGACCTCATTGCATTGTGTTTACCCTGCTCTGAAGCAACTGAGCCAACCCCATCATTTACTTCTTTGGCTCCTTCAGGCAGTGGCTGAAGCAGCAGACCCTCCAGGTGCTTCTCCAGAGGGCTCTATGACACTGAAGAGCTGGACAAAGGCAGAAGCAACTGTTCTCAGGAAACCCAGGAGATGCCAGGAGGCAGAGTGGAGCAGTGACAAAGAGCCTCTGCCCCAGTCACCAGAAGTGGCCTTGCAAGTGAACACAACCCAGTCACACTTGACAGTTGTCTGCTCTTCTCTCAGCCCCATGTCCCTGAAATGCCTCAGTGATGCCTCTGTGTTGCCAAATGCATTTCTATTAACCTGCTTTGCCTGGGTTTTCTCAGAGTATTTGAAAGTAGAATATCTGAGAATAACTATTCCTCTCTAAACTAATAAACTTCTCATGTTATCTTCTCTATATCATTTCTCATTCAGCACTTATTACTTAGTTTCATTGTAGTGGGAAGAATCCCTCTCCAAACCACAAAACCCTATTTATAATTGTTCTGTACATGACAGTTTAAAAATGATTCTTTATGTTTCTCTCAGGCTTTGTTCCCCTGGGAATCACATTCTGGTCTCTGGCTGGGTGTTGCTACAGGTAGGCACTTCATTTTAGACTGAATGAATCCATAGAACTCAATAAATCACAAATTATTTTGGAAAACAGTGCCTACACAGGAATAGTCAGTGGTTTATGAAAAATCCTCTGGAGACATTTGTTCCTGACATGGTGACATATTGGTATTGGGTTCTGGTAATGAAAAGCATGGCCTTTTATCCTTGAAAATTCACCTTAATTTGGCTCTTAAAAAGACATACATAAGTCTAGAAATATGAGTGAACCATCCTATTTCGATACACAATCCCAGTATTGATTTCAAAGTAGAAAGTGTTAGAAATCATTCAAAAATAGCTTATAGATTTATTAAGCTTGAGAAGGCAATGAGCCTCAGGAGTTTACACCAATGGTTCTGGCTGTGACTTTCCCTTAGTCTAATGGTCATTCTTCATAGGGAGAAGAATTAAACACAACTGGCCCTTCCATACTCAGGTCAACTATATTGGCTAAAACTAGGGTCAGTACAAAGCCTGGACTATTTGGTGCCAGGGGTTAATCATTCCACAAAGAACTCAAGTAGAAAAAAGGGCCCACTATGAGATGCCCTAAAAACATAGCAGGTCCCTGTGAATCACAGGCAATGAGACTGTCAAGAAAACTATGAGGATTCAAGAGACAGTAAAATAATTTTATTAAAAAGTTGACATTCATATAATTTTCAATTTTCACAGCCAAATATACTGACTGCTCTTATAGAATAACTCAGTAAAGAGAACTCAGGGTCTCTGAATCCAGATCTGATGCTCTCCCCAGTCCAGCACTATGATTATTCTATATCTTGTATGCACTCCCTTACTTCCAAATGCTATAATGGATATTGGCTATAGGGTAGGGCATCCTTCAGAAAGGAGGAAACAAAGACAGAGTTACTGCCTATGCTCAGAGTTCTTCAATGTGATGTCATCAGGTCAGCTTTAGGGTTATTATGAAAGTCATCTCTACTAAACTTTAAATATTTTTGTACTTTGATATAGAGGATATTTAATAATTTAGTAGCCATTAAAAATTTTGTTATTAAATTTGGAAAGTATGTTTAAATTCTTTTCAATGTGTTTTCTATAGCAACTTGATTTTTAGTTACTTGTTTTTCTAACAATCTGTTACACATGTAAGGAATAATACACACTGATTCCAGAATCTAAGTAGAGCCACAGAGAGAGAAGTGATATAATGCTGGGTCATTATTTATATCTGTAGTTTTACATATTCTTTTTTAAAGAGAAATTTGTAGCAAGTAAAAAAACCTATATGCTTAATGTTACTGGTGGGTATCTCAATATTAACTATATTATTTCATAGTCTAAATGTCTAATTTAATGATTCTTTCCAGCATCAAACTTGTCCTTCTATATTGTATCACCAATACCCACCAAGATGGTCAACCCAACATCCTAGCCTCTCTATCTTCTGGATATCTCCTTCCTTACCATCCACTCCATTCTAACTATTCAGTTCTGTATTTTGTCACTGCCTACATTGGTGGGACCTCCAAAGTCTCAGTTTTAGGATCACCCTCCCTGACCCTTATCTCTGATCTGTACCATGATTTTCCTAAGAGACTCCAAAGACTTTCCCACTCCATCTACATTGGGTCCAGTCTTTTGACACTATTTTCTCACTGATAGCCTCTCCTTCACCTCCATCCTTGTCAGCTTTAGATTCCAGGACCTGCTGTTACAATCGCTACCTTGTACACACACACATTCTTCATCTTCTCACCATACGCCTCACTGCAAATTTACCAAGCAAAACCCCATCTGGTTAAATCCATCTCTCACTCTCTGCAAACCTGTTTCTATGACTCCACCTTCTTTATACCTCACAGAGGAAATCTCTTTATACACTTGTAATGGTTAATTTGAATTGTCAACTTGATTAGATTAAGAGATGGCAAGGACTGAGGGGATTGTGGGTGTATTGAAGAGGGTATGTCTAGGAATAATTGGCGTGTGAGATACCCAACTGAAATGGAGATTCCCTAAACATGGGCAGCACCAACCAATAGGATGATGGCTTAGATGAAATAAAAGTTGGAAGAACAAAGAAGCAGCTGCAGATGCAAGCTCAATTCTTCTTGAACGGGTTCTTGATTGCTGCTGCAACCATCTGAGGATATCGGACTCTCACTTCTTCCCTCTTGCAAAGAATCACTCTGATAGTGATTCTCCAGAAGGTCTCAGACTAGGGTATCACATTGATCGCTCTTGTTCTGGGGCTTCAGACTCTTGGACTGTGTAGTTACTGGTTCTTTCAGCTCTTCAGTCTGCAGATGGCCATTGTGGCCCTCCAGTAAAAGTAGGGACTTACAGAGGTCAGGTGGTCAATGGAGTTTTGGCCAAAATCTGACTCACAATGGGTCCATCGGGCCCCCGAACTCATCCTATGGATATTTCCCCAGTTCTGGAATGTATAATTGGGATAGATATACTTAGCACTTAGCAAAACTCCCACATTGCTTCTCTAACCTGTGGAGTGAGGGCTATTATGGTGAGAAAGGCTAAATGGAAGGCTCTGGAGTTGTCTGTACCTGGGAAAATAGTGAATCAAAAGCAATATGGCATCCCTGGAGGGATGGCAAAGATTAATGCCACTATCAAGAACTTGAAGAATTCAGGGGTAGTAATTCCCACAACATCCCCATTTAACTCTCCTATTTGGCCTGTGCAGAAGAGAGATGAGTCTTGGAGAATGACAGTTGATTATCATAAGCTTAATCAGATGATGACTCCAATTGCAGCTGCTATACCAGATGTGGTTTCTTTGCTTGAGCAGATTAATACATCTCCTGGAACCTGGTAATGAGGTTATTGATTTGGCAAATGCTTTTTTCTCCATCCCAGTGCATGAGGAACACCAGAAACAATTTGCTTTCAGCTAGAAAGGCCAGCAATGTACCTTCAATGTCCTTGCTCAGGAGTATGTCAACTCTCCAGCACTGTGTCACAGCTTAGTTCACAGAGACCTTGATCAACTTTCTTTTCCACAAGGTATTGTGCTTCTCCATTATCTCAATGAAATTATGTTGATTAGACCAACTGAACAGGAGATAGCAACCACTTTGAACTTGCTAGTGGAGAATTTGCATATCAGAGGGTGGGAAATAAATCCCACTAAAATTCAAGGGCCTTCAACTTCAGTAAAGATGTTAGGAGTCCAGTGGTGTGGGGCCTGCCAAGATATTCCTTCTAAGGTGAAGGATAAGTTGTTGCATCTGGCTCCTCCTACAAATAAGAAATAAGCACAATGTCTGGTAGGTCTATTTGGATTTTAGACACAGCCATTTCTCACTTGGGTTTGTTACAACAGCTCTTGGCCTCCTATTGGGCCTTAGTGGAAACTGAACACTTGACCACGGGCCACCAGGTTACTAAGTGACCTAAGGTGCCCATTTTGAACTGAGTGTTATCTAACCCACCAAGTCATAAAGTTAGAGATGATCAGCAGCACTCTATTAGCAAGTGGAAGTAGTATATACATTATCGGACATGTGCAGGACCCAAAAGCACAAGTTGCATGAAGTGACCCAATTAATCATAAATCGTACTCCTGCTGCACTACCTTCTGTCCCTCAGCATGAACCTATGGCTTCATGAGGTGTACCTTATGCTTAATTAACAGAGGAAGAGAAGACTAGGGCCATGTTCATGGATGATTCTGCACAATACACAGGTACCACCCAGAAGTGGACAGCTGCAGCCCTGCTGCCTCTTTCTGGAATGACTATGAAGGACAATTGTGGAGAGTGGTGACAGAGAATTGGAGAGCAGTGTCTGAGATTGGGGTGTCTAATAACTTCATGTCTGTGGCAAATCTAGTGCCTGGGAATGTTCCTGTGCAAGGGTGCCTAGCTGCTGGAGCAATACCCTGCATGAGAAGGCTCTGCCAAAGAGTTTTATCAGCCTCAACATTGATATCAGGCACATAGTTCCTGGGAATAGAGGAACTCTCCTGCTAATCAACCACAATGTTTCACCAGCTCCACTACTTCTGTAGCTGCCCACTTAAGAGTAACTTTAAACAATGGACTTTTTGAGAGTTACACAAAACTCCTAAGATTGCACATTGCAGCTGTAAACTGCAAATGCGGAAAAACTACACAAATGTTTCTAGCCCTATAACTTTCTGAGTACAAAGAATAATGCTTGCATAGTCTTTAACTTGATAATGAGATATATATAAAGAAAGATTGCTGGCATAACTCTAGATCTGCTTCTGCATCAGAGAGCAGCACTCCACCTGATCCCAGCTATCTTCAAAATCTGCATCTGTGAGTCTATTTTTCTAATCCCCTGTAACCCCCCACTGGAACCTGCTAGTTTGGCCACACTGATCATGGCAGGCAGTAGTAAAGAGAAATCTTTACAATGGGTAGAAATTTGGGCAGTGCATCTGGTTATGCATTTTGCATGGAAGGAAAAATGGACAGATGTGCAACTGTATACCAATTCATGGGCCACAGACAATGAGTTGGCTAGCTGGTCAGGGAACTGGAAAGAACATAATTGGAGCATTGGTGACATGGATATTTGGGGAAGAGGTATGTGGATAGACCTCTCTGAATGGGCAAAGGATGTGAAGATATTTATGTCTCATGTAAATGCCCACCAAAAAGTGACCTCAGTGGAGAACGATTTTAATAATCATGAAGATAGGATGACCCGATCTGTGGATAGCAGTCAACCTCTTTCCCCAGCCACACGTGTTATTGCCCAATGGGCTCATGAACAAAGTGGTCATGGTAGCAGGCATGGCAGTTATGCATGTGCTCAGTAGGATGGACTTCCACTCACCAAGGCTGATTTGGCTACCGCCACTGTTGAGTACCCAAATTGCCAGCAGCAAAGACTGACACTAAGCCCCTGATACGGTATCATTCCCTAGGGAGATCAGCCAGCAACCTGGTGGCAGATTGATTATATTGGACCACTTCCATCATAGAAGCGGCAGCAGTTTTTCCTTACTGGAATAGACACTTATTCTGGGTATGGATATGCCTTCCCTGCATATAATACTTCAGCCAAAACCACCAACCATGGACTTATAGAATGCCTTATCCATCATCATGGTATTGTGCATAGCATTGCTTCAGACCAAAGAACTCATTTCATGGCCAAAGAAGTGAGGCAATGGGCTCATGCTCATGGGATTAACTGGTCAAACCATGTTCCCCACCATCCTGAAGCAGCTGGTTTGATAGAACCATGGAATGGACTCTTGAAGATGCAGTTAAAGCACCAGCTATGTGGCAATACATTGCAGGGCTGTGGCAAGGTTCTTCAGAAAGCTGTCTATACTCTGAATCAGCATCCACTATATGGTACTCTCTCTCCTCTTGCTAGAATTCACAGGTCCATGAATCAGGGGGTGGAGACAGGAATAGTACCACTCACCATTAACCCTAGTAACCTACTAGGAAAGTTTTGCTTCCTGTACCTGCAACCTTATGCTCTGCAGGCCTAGAAGTCTTAGTTCTAGAAGGAGGAATGCTTCTGCCTGGAGATACAACAATAATTTTATTAAACTGGAAGTTAATACTTCCCCTTGGTCACTTTGGGCTCCTCATGCCTCTGAGGCAACAGGCTAAGAAGGGAGTGATTGTGCTGGCAAGGGTGATTGATCCAGATTCCCAAGGCGATGTTGGGCTGTTACTCCACAATGGAGGCAAGGAAGCATATTCCTGGAGTGCAGGAGATCCCTTCGATTGTCTCCCGGTATTCCCCTGTCCCATTATTAACATCAATGGGAAATTACAACAATCCAACCCAGGCAAGAGACAAATGTCTCAAACTCTTCAGGAATGAAGGTGTGGGTCACACCTCCAGGTAAAGAAACAAGACCTGCCAAGGTGCTTGCTGAAGGTAGAGGGAATTCAGAATGGGTAGTAGAAAAAGTTAGTCATAAATATGAACTATGGCCACATGACCAGTTACAGAAATTAACTATAATTGTCATTGATAATTCTTCCCTATTCCATTAAGAATATGTTTGGGCATACTTATACATGCATTAAGAGGAAATGATTATTATTCTCCTGTCATTCATCATGTAATATTGATTGACTTAACATAAGTAATGTTTTTGTTTTTTCTATTCTGGGGAAAGAAATAGTACATTCACTTGTAGGAAAGGTAGTTATGTTAAGTGGAATTATGATCTTGTTATTGTGTTTATTTGGAGATTGAGGATGATGTAAAGAGACATATTTGGATATCAAATTGACAAAGGGTGGACTTGTAATGGTTAATTTGAATTGTCAGCTTGATTAGATTAAGAGATGGCAAGGACTGAGGGGATTATGGGTGTATTGAAGAGGGTATGTCTAGGAATAATTGGCATGTGGGATAGCCAACTGAAATGGAGACTCTCCCTAAGCATGGGCAGCACCAATCAATAGGATGATGGCTTAGATGAAATAAAAGTTGGAAGAACAAAGAAGCAGCTGTAGATGCAAGCTCAATTCTTTTTGAACGGGTTCTTGATTGCTGCTGCAACCATCTGAGGATATCGGACTCTCACTTCTTCCCTCTTCCAAAGAATCACTCTGATAGTGATTCTCCAGAAGGTCTCAGACTAGGGTAGCACATTGATCCCTCTTGTTCTGGAGCTTCAGACTCTTGGACTGTGTAGTTACTGGTTCTTTCAGCTCTTCAGCCTGTAGACGGCCATTGTAGACTATCCAGCTTCTGGTTGTGTAACCCAACCTAATAAGTCCCCTTTTATAATTATACTTCCTGTTGATTCAGTTCCTCTAGAGAGCTCTGACTATACACTTGTTAATATAGTCCAATTTAAAAATAGAAACAAAAAATTTACTTTTCAAAAATGTAATATTTCTTTCTTTTTGTGGTGCTGAGAATAACCCACAGCTCCACACATGCTAGGCACGTGCTTTAACACTGAGTTACAACCAAGCCCCTAAAATAAAATCTTAACTAGTTAAAGATAAAAGGACAAAAACTAACACTAAAACGTTGTTGCTTCTAGTTTAGGAAACCATTCACCTTTTACTTGATACACTTCTGTGGCATTGGTAAAGAAATTGGAAACATGCACATGTTATTGCTTTAATAAAGCAGTTTCCTAGTTGGAAGGCTTCCAGCATGTTTCACATCCCTTAGCATTGCTTGGCAGGTGGCAGCAAGAGGCTCCAAAACAGCAACCATCTAATGGAAGGAGGACAGGATGTGGTGGGTCCAGGCAGGGGTTGAATAGATAGGACTAGAGCCACATCAAGTGTTGAGAAACTTCTCATAGTGAACCTGATGCCAGATACTCCACACTCTCACTGTCCAGCAGGTCTCTGCACAGGAAACCACTGGGCTGTCCAGCACCTCGATAAGACTCATGTGGGCACCAAACTACCCTCCAGCTCCAGAAGGCACATCTTCTGCAGGCAGAGAGGTATCCTGTAGCAACTGTCAATCCCGGAGGCTCTTCTCTTCAACACGGGCCAGCTTGCCACATCCAGCAAGAAGAATAGGGGAAAGGTAAGACTTTATCAAGAGCTTATTTCTAAACTCACTGCTGTGTCTTTTCTCTCTGTCCATGTCCATATTGGGTGGAGTATTCAGGGAGCCCTAAGGCCCACCGGAGGAAAGTACATGAAGCTTTCTTTCTGGTGACTCTGGTGCTCTCAAGCTTCACTGTGGGGGATTCAAAGCTGCTAACCAAGACTGTTACTTAGAGTACATCCTCATCCATTTAACCTTAAGGCATCTGCAAACTTTTCAATTGATAGACTCAAATGATTGTATTTTCCAACCAGGGAATACACTCCATGGCCCAGCCAGATCTGAGGCAATTGTAGTTCATTCCAATAGCTGAGCTGATGGCAGATCTCAGCCTGTGGTCTTGAAGTTTAAGTAGGGTAGTCATCTACCCTACTTGAACTAGAGGAAAGGCACTATTCCAGCCATGTAGATAAAGTGAGAGTATGCGCTGCTCACCCAGGGACATTAGTAGCTGCCTTTCAAAATCCTAGGCTAAACCACATAGTGAAGGTCAATCCCTGCCAAAGAACATCACTAATAGACAAAATAAAAAGATGACTGTCTCCACAGATGTACAAACACCATACATACACACACACACACACACACACAGAGAGAGCTAACAAAGACTCAGAAAATCATGACACCTCCAACAAAAACTACGAAGCCCAAACAATGGACTCTAATCAAAGAGATATCTAAGAAGTGATGGAGAAAAACTTCAGGAAAATCAGCTTTAAAATTTCAGTGAAATTCAGGGACATAAATACAAAACAATTAAGATGTGAGGGTAAGATGGTGATTGAGTAGGTGATCATCTCCCTCAGACATACCAATCTGAACAGCTCTTTTCATTCACCAAAGTACCTTCAAAAGAGCTCAGGAAACCAGGGCAGAGACTGGTTTTAGTATAATAATAAGAAAGTCTCGTTGAAGAAGGCAGGAAGGAAAGAATTGGCCACATCAAACTTCTTTCAAACTGTGTGGAGAAAGATGCCTGCCACTTGGAAGAGGAAGAGGAAATTAAGTCCAGCCATAGACCTGAAACCCAATACCAGGCCCTGTCACAGTCAAACCTGATGCCAGGGACAGTACAGGCCCTGCCCTGAGGCCAGCATCCAAGGACTGATTCTCTGGACCTGCATTAGACAGGAGACCAATGGACTGTCTCCACCACCCTCCTCCAACCTAAGGTAGCACATGGGACAAAAGACTCCACCTGCTGGGAGATAAATAGGGCAGAAAAGTGAATGCAAGACTTTGCCTTAGTGCTCAGTGCCAGACACTCTGCAGTGAGACACAGATCTAGGCAGAGCCTAATGCCCAAGTCCACAGGCAAAACACTGCAGACAGAATGTAGACCTGCCCTAGCCGCAGGCAGAGGTCTTTACCCTACAGGGACAGATCTCTAAACCTCAGTGTGGGCCTGGGGTGCACTCCCAGGACTTTGAAGGTCCATGAAACTCTGACACTCAGGTGTGACCCAGCTTAGAATTAGCCCAGGGAAGGTTTTCTTTATCTCTGCTCCAACCTCAGGCTGCACAGAGGGAAGCAAAGCTCCATCCACTGGGGATTCACGCAGGGTAGTAAGCATAGGACCTTGTCTTGGAACTCAGTGTTGGGCCAGTGACAGCTATGACTGGGCAGATCCTTATAGCCCCTGTCCTCTGGCAGGTATCCATAGATAAGTATGTAGACCTGACCTGCTGCCAGGCACAGAGCCATGTGGCTCAAGTGATTGGACTTGTGTCCTGGCCAGAATCACCTGTGGATAGTTACATGGGTCTCAGCCTTGACTTTACCACAGCAGAAGGCAGCCTCTGGAAGCGTTGGTCCTGGTGTATACCTATGCTGCACTATTTTAAGTGGGCTGTGCACTCTGAGTGTGATCCAGCATGGTGGCGTCAGGGGGCCACATGATTGCCCACTCCATCACCCCCCAAGTTAGGCAATACAAACAAAGGACAAATAATTTTCTGTCTGGTGGAAGAAAATGGAGGTAGGAACCAAGTTTTTGAATAGAAGCTTGGAGCTGGTCCTCTATGGTTTTGCCCAGAGCTGGAGAGAATCCTGCAGTGCCAAACCACATAGCAATGACCAGACAAGTTATCTATGCCTACATGGCATCTGGCAGAAGACTGTGACGAGAAACTACAGCTTTTAGGCACTCTCCTAGATCAATCAGAACACACCAACTGTGGTTTGGGGGAGAGCTTGGACTTGGACCACTCCCTAGTGGTGAAACAATAACAACACACCAACAGCAAAATCACAAACCTGGAATGAGGGTGTTGTCTAGTTATGAAACAGAAAAATGAACCAGAGACTCAAAGAAACTAAGCAGACTGATTAGAATTTCTGGAAGGACAGGCACAATGTCAGATTTTTAAAACTGTAATAAACACTTAACCCTTCAATATATAGACTATGTAAGCCATCAAGGATCAACAACTGTCAGGAAAGGCTAGGGATAGAGTGTGGACTTGGCACACATAATATCTCCAGTTTAATTTCAGGTATAAATAAGTAAATAAATAAATAACAACAAGACTTTCAGAGAACCATGATCTCACTTATTGAACAAAACAAAATTCCAGAAAATGACCATAAGGTAATCAACATGTGCAAACTGATAAGTAGAACAGAGGATTCAAATAGTTGTATTAAGGAAACTAAGCGAGCTTCAGAATACACAGAAGCACAATTCAAAACCCATTCAGAGAACAGAGAGATTGAAGTGATATTTTAAAATCAAACAAATCTTTGAGCTGAAAAGTACACTAAGTAAAATTTTAAAACACAATAGGAGGCATAAGAGCAGAGTAGATAAAACAATAAAAACTGGTGAACTCCAAGTTAGGCTGTATGGTAGGACATAGTTAAAGGAGAAAAAAAGAATTAATGTAGGGGAATGAGACTACTCATGAGAGCTTTGGGGCAGCCTTAAAGAACAATGTTTTGTGTTATTGAAATTCAAAAGGGACATAAGAAGGCCAAGGGAGCAGACAAATCAATCAAACAAATGAAAATGAAAAATTACCCAAACACAGAGATGGATACAAATATCCAAATACCATAAGGTCAAAGGTTAACAGTCAGACACCAAGACATGACAATCAAGCTATCAAAACTTAAAGACTAAGATAGGATTCTCAATGCATAATGGAAAAGGAATAAGTAAATCATAAGAGTGTTCTAATTTATCTGACTACAGACTTCTCAGAAAAAACCTTACATGCCAAGAGGAAGTAGCATGAGATTTTTCACAGTTCTGAAGGACAAGAACTACTGACCAAGGAATACTATGCACATCAAAGCTAGCCTTGGAAATGAAGGAGAGATAAAGGTATTCCCAGACAATCTAAAGCTAAAAGAATCTATGAGCACCAGACCTGCCCTACAAAAAATGCTGAAGGGAGTTCTTCAAACTGAATGGAAAAGGTGATAACAATGAAGAGGAAAACATCAAAAGTTATAATAATCACTGGTAGGAGTAATTATAAAGAATAATACAGAATGTTCTAATATTATAAGCATGTTTATTTAGTATGCTATAAACATGGTGAATAAACCAATCATCTGTTTAGTATGAAGACTAAAACACAAAATTATCAAAAATAAATGAACTGAGCTGGAGAATATCATGCTAAGTGAAATAAGCCAAACCCAAAAAATGAAAGGCCAAATATTTTCTTTGATAAGTGGATGCTGATTCATAATGGGAATGGGGGGTAGGGAAGAATGAAGGAACTTTAGATTGGGCAAAGGGGAGTGAGGGGATGGGAGGAAGTGTGGGGGTGGGGAGGACAGTAGAATGAGATGGACATTATTACTCTATATATACTTTTTTTTAATATTTTTTAGTTGGTGATGGATCTTTATTTTATTCATTTATCATTTATATGTGGTGCTGAGGCTCGAACCCAGTGCCTCACACATGCTAGGCAAGTGCTCTACCACTGAGCTACAGCCCCAGCCCTCCCTATATACATTTATGATTACACAACCAGTTTGACTGTGCACCATATACAGCCAGAGGAATGAGAAGTTGTGCTCCATTTGTGTACAATGTATCAAAATGCATTCTACTGTCATTTATAACTAATTAGAACAAATTTTTTAAAAGTTAAAAAATAACTACATTAATATCTCAAGAGGGAAACCATATAGAATGTTGTAAATTGGAATAACAAAAACTTAAAATGTGAAGAGGAATGGGCCTCAAGTATAGAGTTTTTATGTATTTTTCTTTGTTTCTTTTACTACCTATGTGATCAATGTTCAATTACTCTCATTTTTAAATGTCTTAAACTCAAAAGAGTTATTTTGTTAGGCTCACAGTTAACCTAAAGCAAAACTCTATAACAGAGACACCAAAAATAATAAGCAAGTAATCAAATCACACTATGAGACTAAATCACTTAATCACACAGTAAAACTGTAAGAAATGGAGAAAAAAAGGAAACAATCTACAAAAATAAAAAATAAAATAGGTAACAAAATGGAAGTAGTAATAAATGTACCTATAAATAATTTCCTTAAATATAGATGGGTTGAATTCTCTAAGGAAAACACACAAAGTAACTAAGTGAATTTTTTAAAAGACATAGTGATCTACTACTTACAAGAAATTCACTTCGCTGCTAAAGGTATACATAGACTGAGAGAGAAAGGATGGAATAAGATAATTCATGCAAGTGGGATTCCAAAGAGCAGGAGTAGTCAAAACTGTATCAGATAAAATAGACTTTAAGTCAAAAGCAAAAAGAGAAAAGGAAAGTCATTATGTTATGATGAAGAGTCAGTTCAGCAACAAGTAATACTTGTAAATATATGAGCACCCAATATTAAAGCACCCATATATCCAAATCAAACATTAATAGACTTAATTAAAGGGAGAAATAGATTAAATATGATAATGGTAATGAACTTTAAAATCCCATTTAAAATAATTAATGGATCATTCAGACAGAATATCAATAAAGAAATATGAAAGTAAATCTGCACCCTAGACCAAATGGATCTAAGGTACATATCTAGGACATTCTTTCCAATACCTGCAAGGCAGAAATGCATCCAAACAGCACATGGAACATTCTCCAGAATACATCACATGGTAACCACAAAGCAAGTCTCAAGAAAGTCTTTAAACTTTTATCTATTAGCTCTTGAGTTTTTACACTTCCCATGCTACTTTGGTAATGTTATACATACATCTTTATTATTCGCAGTTTCCACATTCACAAATTTGGCATGAATGGTGTTTTTGTGTTCATTTGTGGACATACACTAAGTGGCTGAAACATTTGAGTTGCCCAACACATGTCCCCAGTTGAGGTCAAACAATGCTACGCTTGGCCATCACGTTTCAACTCATACTATAAACAAGTATCCTTTTGCTAACTTGTGCTTGTGTGTGTGTATCAGCAGGAGTTGGGGGCAGGGATTGAAATCTTTTCATGCATCAACTCTGAGCACAATGCAATGAAATTGTAAACCAATAAAAAAATTTTGGAAAATATAAATATGTAGAAATTACTCAACATACTCCTGAACAATAAATGGAGCAGAGATTAAGAAAGTTTAAAATTTTCATCAAACAATTGAAAATGGAAATACAACACACCAAAGCCTACGGGATACAGCAAAAGCAACACTAAAAGGCAAATTCAGAGCAATCGGCACATCAGAAAGAGCCAGTCATGATGGCCTATAGTCCCAGTTCTCTGGAAGGCTAAGGCAGGAGGATTTCTTGACCCCAGGATTTCAAGGCCAGCATGGGCCATCTCAGAAAGAAAAAAGGCAGAGAGATTTCAAATAACCTAACAAGGGCTGGAAAAACAATAACAAACTATACACAATGTTAATAGAAAGAAGAAAATGATGAAGAGCCAAAATAAATAGAGGCTGACAAACACAAAATCTCAACTAAATGAAGAACTGCCTCCTCAAAAAGTGAAACAAAGTTGACAAACACTTAACTAGACTGAGAAAAAGAGAGAAGAGTTCTCGAGGAAGGACTACCTACAAAAATGGGCAGAATTAGAGCAAAAGTGGCAATGCAGGTGAGGTGCCTTAAGGAAAGAAAGAGTGAGACACTATTTCCAACCCTAGACTATTAGGGGGAAAGGAAAGGAGCCATTACCAAGGAGGGTGTAGCCATAGCTGTATCTGTATGGCTAGAAGGCAACCAGGCAGATGGAGAATCACTACCACTGCCAACACAGCCTCACAGTAGAGCGAGATCAAAGCTCACATCCCTCTCCCCTTGCCCTCCAGTGTCCTCCTGGTGTCACCTAGTGGTTCAGTTCAACCAGAAACAAGAAGGAAATGTATATTCCCGATGTGTTCTCAGAAGTCACCTGTTAGAAAGTCAAACAAGGTAGAGAAGAAGGATGGAAAGAAAATTCTCCTGACACATGAGACTATCACATCTCCTTGTGTCTTCCTACTCTCTGAGAAATTCTCTGGGAATTTCTCAAACCAAATATCAGTGAAACATTTCTCATCTTACCTGCATTGATGTTATTTTCCCCCATTTTCATATTCTTTCTTTGTGTTGGCTTCATGCAGCAATCACTCACATTGATCAAAAATGCCCTGAAAATGGAACATAATTTCAAAAGAGAAAGCATATCTTTTCTTGGTTAGAATATAGGTAGTGGTGACTTGAAGAACCACTAATGACCTTAACAGGACATGTGCTAGACCTTGGTTGGAAGCTCCACAGCATCACACCCAAGACATCTTAAAAGTTGCTGCTCTCCAACCCTAGAAGGCCTATCATCTCTGTGGTCCTAAATGATGTTCAGCAATATCAACATGACTGCCTGGGAGGGAGAAAATAAAGATGGAAATGGGAGAGTGTAGGCTTCCTCTATGAATCTCTTAACGCAGGATCTGGTTACATCACCCTACTCACTTCCCATTGGCCAGTGCCTGGTCATATGGTACAATCAGCATCAGGACCGAATGGGAAATGGGATCCTTTTTTATAGTACAATCTTGTCCTCTTTGCTCAGTGGAAATCTGCTTCCACCTGAGGGTGAGCAATTCTGCTAAGATACAATACTGCTGAGCAATTCAGCTAAGACACAAATCTGACACATATACTGTGCACCAAAATGCCTCTAGATGCATCAGCACTCAACAACAGTTATTTGGGGACATGCAAGTAATTTTTCTGACCTAAAACTCAAAGAACTGCTGTTACAGAAGAGACACATGACTTTTGGGAGACTCTAGCAGTCTCTGTAGCCCATGATGATCTCTCATATTCTTTATACATATGAAAATAATTGGAAAACAACACAGAAATAAGGGGGAAAATGGGACAGGGACCAGTGGGAAAGCAAAATACAGGGCTCCAGGATACCAGAAGTCTGTATTGAACCTGCTCTTGAAGATGCAATTTCAGAAATGTTTGTCTGTTTAAGCCTGTTTCTTTTTACGTGAAAATATTACAATACATGGTCTATACAGAACACAAGCAAAATATTTGGATATAGGAGATATAAAACAGACATAGCATAGTCTTCAGAGAGCTTCATCTTTCATGAGAAAGACCAATATACCACACTCTAAAAATAGATGTACAAACTGTAAAATGCCTTGAGTATAGCAAGCAGAACTTCTGTTTTTTCCCCTATTTCCTGTTAAAGCCAAGCAATATTGGGGGGAAATTGTCTTTCAAAGAGAACTCAAGAAAGACGCAATCTTGTCTGAGGTTCCTCTACTGGCCAAAAGAGGAGAATGTGACCTCTTTCTACTCAGAAGTCTCCAGTCCCTGAGTCCTCCATTCTGAAGTCACAGCTGCCTTTGTGAGATAGGAGAGGCCTTCTCATTTCTCATATCTTTTCCTAAATGACTTTCACCCACCTCTTCTGTTCTCTGTTAGAATGACTTCTCTTCTTGTCTGTTTCTGAAGTTTGCATACATTAGATTTTATTTCATGCATGATTTTAACTGCCATCTGGGATGTAACTTGGGAGTTACTCCTCTGTTTTTCCCTCATCCACAGATAATGGACACACAGTGGTGGTGGATCCAAAGTACTGCTCAAAAGTATAGAACCTGGGGTTTCAATCCACACTGTATGGAGAAAGAAAGGGGGCTATCACTCATCCTGTTTTGTTCTGATTCCATCCATGGTAAAAATGTGAAACATACTAATTCTTACCTCAGAGCTCTTGAGAGGATTCAAAGAAAAATTATCCAATAAACTCTCAATCGATTAATCATTACAATACAATCTTGTCCTTTTTGCTCAGTGGAAATCTGCTTGAACAATGTCTTTGCACTCCCATCCCTCAACTTGATTTAACCACATATACTCCTCTCACACAAAGTTTTCCTCAACAAAAAAAAATGTAAATAAGGATCACCTGGAGAGAATGGAGTAAGTTTATATTGTCCTCACCACTCAGTAGTCCTCCATAGAAATCCCCTTATTTAAAACACTTATGTTCAGTGGCTCTCAAACCTCATCCATACTCACATCCTTTTCTGAGGGTGAGCAATTCTGCTAAGATACAATACTGCTGAGCAATTCAGCTAAGACACAAATCTGACACATACACTGTGCACCAAAATCAGCATCAACCACAGTTATTTGGGGACATACAAGTACTTGTGAATATATACACACTGTTGTTCACAATAAGAATTACGGTGAATGATATTTCCTTTGTCTCATTATATATGCATGTCAAAGCCTTTTATTTTGTTTCCAATTTTACTTCCCATTTAACTCAAATCATTTAATACTTTAAGTCTCCTCATTAATACATTCATTCCTCAGTGAGTATTGAGAATATATGGGCCACACACAGAGCTAAGAACCAAGGATTAAAAAGTGATCTTGTCTTCAATGTCTGACACACCAAGGTATTTTTAAACCTAGCCGTCCTCTCTCCTGTCCTACCAAGAGCTCACATTCCCCTCATGGCCATAAAGCCAGGTCTTCTCCTTAGATGGAATACTCCTAGGCAAGGGAATGTCGTGATCACCTCTGTGTCTGTCTCAATCCCCACACCTGATAGCAAACTTCTGTGCCAGACAGAGCAGTGCTCGTCCTTAGCTCTATCCCATGAATGGGAGTGTTTGAATCATAATATATTTCCACATCATTTTAAGTTCAAGTCAGAGAGCTCAGAAGATTTTCAGACAATAAGTGTTGGATTTGAATCCATATTTCAGGATTCCCTCATTCTTTGTAGGCTCCTTCATCTCTGAAATCCTGTTTTTCTCCTCTTTAAAGTGGAGATAGTAATTTCCACATAACAGGGTGATCCTGGTAAACTGACCTCATGCAGCAAGTGACTGAGTCTTGTTTTTTTTATATTTTTTATTTGTTCTAATTAGTAATACATGACAGCAGAACACATTTCGATTCATTGTACACATGGGAGCACAACTTTTCATTTCTCTGCACACAATGTAGAATTGCACCATATATGCAGTCATACATATAACTAGGGTAATGACATCCACCTCATTCCACCATGTCTTTCCTGTCACCATGTCCCCTCCACCCTCCCCTTTATCCAAAGTTCCTCATTCTTTCCATGCCCCACCTTACGAATCAGCATCCACTTATCAGAAAAAACATTTGGCCTTTGGTTTTTGGGGATTGACTTACTTCATTTAGCATGATATTCCCCAACTACATCCATCTACCTGCAAATGCCATAATTGTATTCTTTTTTAGTGCTGAGTACTATCCCATTGTGTATATACACCACAGTTTCTTCATCCATTCATCTAGTAAAGGGTATCTAGTTTGCTTCCACAGTTTAGCAATTGCGAATTGTGCTGCTATAAACATTGAAGTGGCTGTGTCACTGTAGTATGCTGTTTTTAAGTCTTTAGGATATAGACTGAGGAGTGGGAGAGCTGGGTCAAATGGTGGTTCCATTCCAAGTTTTCTAAGGAATCTCCATACTAATTTCCAGAGTGGATGCACCAATTTTCAGTGCCACCAGCAATGTATGAGTGTACCTTTTTCCCCACATCCTCATCAACACTTATTATTGCTTATATTTTTGATAATTGCCATTCTGGGTGGAGTGAGATGAAATCTTAGAGTTGTTTTGATTAATTTATATTCCTCTAATTATTAGGGAAGTTGAGCAATTTTTTCATATATTTGTTGATGGATTGTATATCTTCTTCTGAAAAGTGTGTGTTCAGCTCCTTAGCCCCTGAGTCTTGTTTTGTTCCCAGGGACACCAGTGCAGAGATGGAGAGCCTGGATCCAACCACCTCAGCCTGGAGAACAGAAGCCACACCAACCAATGGAAGTTACCAGCACCTTCCTCCAACTTGTGACAGGAATAACCTTATTCCAAAAGTGCTGGCCCTCATCATTGCCCTGGCTGGACTGGCAGGAAACGCAGCTGTGCTCTGGCTCCTGGGCTTCCGCATGCGCAGAAATGCCTTCTCTGTCTATATCCTCAACCTAGCTGCCTCTGACTTCCTCTTTCTTTCCTTCCATATCACTGCTTTCCTGGTGGACGTCATCAAAATGTTCTTTCACTTCTCTGTGCCTACATATAACATCGTACGAACTTGGGGAATCATTTCCTACATCTCAGGCCTGAGCATGCTTAGTGCTATTAGCACCGAGCGCTGCCTGTCGGTCCTGTGTCCCATCTGGTACCGCTGTCGCCGCCCTAGACACATGTCAGCTGTTATATGTGCCCTGTTCTGGGCCCTGTCTATGTTTCTGGGCATCCTGGACATGGTCTATTGTTCTACCCTGATTATCAATAGTGAAGTTCATTGGTGTATAAAAGTGGATTTAATCATAACTGCATGGCAGACTTTTTTATTTGTGACGTTCTCAGGGTCCAGCCTGGCCTTGCTGGGGAGAATCCTCTGTGGCTCCCGGCATAAGACACTGACCAGGCTGTATGTGACCATCCTGCTCACAGTGCTGGTCTTTATCCTCTGCGACTTGCCCTTTGGCATCTATTTATTTCTGTCAGACTGGATTTCAGTTGATTTTGATGTACACACTTGTCTTTATCTGGTTTCAGATGTCTTTTCTTGTGTTAGCGGCTGCATCAACCCCATCATTTACTTCTTTGTAGGATCCTTTAGGCAGCAGCTGCGGCATCAGAACCTCAAGCTGGTGTTTGAGCGGGCTCTGCAGGACACTCCTGAGGAGGACGAATGTGGAGGGAGCCATCCTCAGGAAACCCTGGAGATGTCAGGCAGCAGAGGGGATCAGGGATGAAGAGTCTCTGCTCTGGTCCATCAGATGTGTTTTGGGGAGTCAACATTGCCCCACCATACTTGACATTTGACTGCTCTTCTCTCAGCCTTGTGTCCCTGAAATTCCTCATGGTCTTCAAATGTGTTTATTTTAAACTGGATTGTCTTCCTTTTCTTAAAGAAACCAGTATGACATAAGAACATTTCCATTCTTACTGATATTTTCAATGAATTTCTCACCCTATCTTCCTCTGAATCTTTTTCTTTGCAAACTTCATTCCAACGAAAAGAATCCTTGTTCAAAATGCTAAACCTCTTGTTTATGATTCTTTTGTACCAAAAGTTATAGGAAATAATGATTCCTTATTTCTTTCTCAGACTATGTTCTGAGGGAATCATGTTGCAATTTTTGTAGGAAGGAAGCTTGGTTCTGATTGAGTTCTACTACCTTTAAATTTCATTGAATCCTTTGGGTTTGGGGAAAATAACGTTCTTACTGTCCTGCATTAAAAACAGCTCATAAAAAAAGATCATATTTGTCCATGGAATGGTGACAAATTGGCCTTGGGTTCTAGTGATTTAAACAATAGCCTTTCATCCTGAGAACTGGCAAGCAGTGATTTACCTCTGTCCCTAACTAGTATCCCAAAAGTAGAAATCTTGGTATTATGGTTTAGATATGAAGTGTCCCACAGAAGCTCATGTATGAGGCAATGCAAGAAGGTTTAGAGAAAATCATTGGGTTATAAGAGTGGTAACTGAAGTCAAGTAGGCTGTAGTTGGAGGAGGTGTGTTATTGGGGTGTGATTTTGGGGTATATATTTTTTCTTGGTGAGAGGAGAACTCTCTGTTTCTGGTACCATGTTCTCAGCTGCTTTCCTCTGCCACACACTGTTCTGTTGATGTCCTGTCTCATGTCAGGCCCCAAGGAATGGAGTCTGCCATCTATGGGTTGACACCTGTGAAACCGTGAGCCCCCAAATAAACTTTCCTCCCTAAAATTGTTCTTGTCAGATCTTTTGGTCACAGAAGTGAAACAGCTGACTATAACATTTGTAATACATTGTGATTTAGAACCTGTAATTGCAAGATGGGAAAAAGCACTGGACATGGGATTGGAATACATGGATTCTCAAGCTGACTCCATGACTAAACTGGGTCACAAGATTCAAAACTGAATCTTAAGACATTCATGGTCTGGAATCTGTTTTCAGAATAAGATGGTGGGGTTTGACTTTACCATGGCATGGACTAGAGGAAACTAGCATTACAAGTCCGGCAGACTCAGAAGTTCATCGTTCTACTCTATAAATAAAATCACAGTGAACATGTACTCTTTCCACCTATGTGGCAGCTATCTGCTCTTAGGCACCAATATTATCAATATACCAATGCCAGCTGTAAAAATAGATGTCATTTCATTCTCATTCTACAGGAGATTTGTAGAGTTTAGAAGAAGCAATCTCCTTAGACATGCCTGTCATATTGATGCTAACTGGTCAAAATCCTCTCAGTATGCAAACTCTGAGTCAGAAATCGGAGTGCAAAAAGATCTCACTATTAAGTGTGTACATGGTGTCCAGTAGACAGGAAAGGCTTATTGAAATACTTAGAATTAGAACTGATGATTCTACAATTATTAAGATTGTGCCTCTGCCACTTTTACAAGCCACATCAACTGTTTTAAGTTGGCAAAGAAAGATAACATGGACCTGGACAAATGGAAATGGAAGAAGTCATTCATAGTGACATTGTAAATAAAAGCATAGAAATGTACATGAGTTTCATTCCTTGTGCCAACCCAAGTGTTTAGTTGTGGTTTCAAGACCCCTTTAAAGAAAAAAATCTTAAGGCTGAAGTGCTATGAGAAATAAGCAATGACTATATAGCCTTGAAGTGATGGAGGTTGGCACAAGTTTTGTAAAATTATTTGAAATCAACTCTACAATATTGGCAAGTATATACAGGAGCATTGAAGTCACCACAGCAGGACAAGCAAAAAGCAATGTTCTGCTGTCTATACAATCCCCTCAGGAACATGTCCAAGACAATGGTTTACAGACAAAAATACAAAAAACAGAGAGATGTAACAAGAAGAGTAATAAGTAGCCCAGAGAGAGAAACAGTAGAATACACGCACTTCTCTTGTGGGTTTTTGTTTGGTTTGGTTTGGTTTTGGTTTAGTTTTTGTTTTTTGTTATTTTTTGTTTTGTTTTGTTTTTTTGCCTGCAAAAGGCCCAAATGGAGCAGAGAAGATAGTTCATCTTTAAATAGTTCAACATATTATTCCTCACATAAAAAATAAACCTCAAATATCTTTATAGATTTGATATGGATGATGGCTTAAAAGTTGTTAACCAGTTATCAGAAAACTCATATTCAGAATCTGCATGTCACCTACACTTATTTTGAAGTGCAATATCTTGATATTTAGAACAAACTGGTGGGTTTTTTTTAACTTTCTAGAATATAAATTTTTATTTCTGATCCATGCATTAGAAATATCAATCTTACACAATTATAGAAATATATCTTGGATTATCTCATATGAAAAATAAAAAGCTTATTTAAAACTTTTGGATGCTTTGCTAAGTATAGTTAGCCAAGATGACTATTATCTATTTTCTATACCTAAGGTTTTTCTTTTATAGCAATATGAAGCAATTTTTTATTTTGTTTCTTTTTAACCTCTAAGGCAATTTTGTTTGCATATGCATTGACTCCTTAGCCATCCATTTCTTCATACATTTAACAAAATTTTACTGAATGAATGTTTATTCTTTTCTCTCTCCTCTACTAGTCACTAGGAAAAACAAAAAGTGCCTTCAAGATACTCTGAATGTAGGAAACAGAAAAGTGAACAGGGCAAAAATAATCATAAAGAATTAAACTGCTGTTTTAACATGATGTGATAGAATAATGAATATCAGCCTCTAAAATTCTTAATTGTACATTAGAGGAGAGATGCAAAATGTATGCTTTAGGTGTATCTGTAGAATTCTATTTATTCATTTCTAAAGAGTAACTGGAAGAAATATGATGAAAATTTAATGTATGCTTCATTTGGAGAGTGGGTGTGTGAATGCTTATTATACACTTGTGTATTGCATCCATAGGCAATGTAATCTTTGTGCAAATGTACAGTGTTGACCTATATGGTCTTAGATGATAATAGAATAATCTATTATTTCTAGTGCTATGATGAGCAAACAACACAAAATTATATCAAGAACAAGAGAAATGAAGCCATCCAGAAAGTTGATTAAGATGACATGTATGTGGCTGCTGCCAACATAACATGCATACAATTTTATGGTAAAACAAGATATATTCCATGTGTTTATAGTTATGTCAGAATGTATTCTACTATCATGTGCTAAATAAAACCCATGAGAAAAAACAAGTACCCATGTCAGTCTCTCCTGGTAAGTGCAGATAGTTGTGTTCTACAGGAGATGTTGTTTTATGTAAGAGTAATACTAACCAAAGAAAAGGTAAGTAGCCATATAAATATAAGGACAAAAAGCAGACTTCACAATCAGGAATACTATGGGGATCAAGAGGGTTATTTTTTAATGATAAGGAATTGCTACATCAAGAATGCATAATAATTCTAAATGTGTCTGTATATAATAAATGACCTTAAAAACATATTAAATAAGAACTGATGGGGGGCTGGGGTTTTGGCTCAGTGGTAGAATGCTTGCCTGGCATGTGTGAAGCACTGGGTTTGATCCTCAGCACAACATAAAAAAATGAATAATGTATACTGCAACTAAAACTTACTTTGAAAAAAAACTGATAGAACTGAAATGACTAATGGACAAGACAGACAAAAGTGGGGTTTTTAGCATTTCTTCTCAGAAATTGATAGAACAAATCAAAAGAATCAATAAGGATAGTGAGGACCTGAACAACTGTAACAACCAACTTGACATTTTGAGAGCAATCCATCCAAGAGTGAAATACACTTTATTTTCAAGTGCACATGAAATATTCACCAAGACAGACCCTATGATTACCATGTTATTTGATCTCACAATCAATAGAAAAGGATAAGTACACCATATGTTTTCTATTACTGACAAAGTATAAAATCTAACAAAATGATATTTGGAAATGTAATAATATAGTTTCTGGAGGAGAGAGGACGGCAGATTTTGTGGTTTTATTTAAGCACACAAAAAAAAATGTGCACATGAGCTGTCTATTCATTTTCTTCACTGCGCAGCCTGGCACTGGGTTTGGTGACTCTGATGGCCAGGTGGGCTGCTGCTCTTTCCCTCATGGCTTTGCAGTTCTTGGAGAAAACACTGTGAGTAATCTCATCAAGGTAAGATTTGCTGCATGTCAGCAGCACTTCCAGCTTCTGGACATTATGGACCAGAAACTTCCAGAAGTCACTGGGTAACACATGCTCTGTTCTCTTATTGCTATCATAACCAATGTTTGGCATTAAGATCTGACCCTTGAATCTTCTCTGCACCTCATTGTCAATACCTCTGGGTTTCTGCCAATAATGCTTAATTTTGACATATTAGTCTGACTGGTGCCAGATGAACTTCTTGGTCCTCTTTTTGACAATTTTGGGCTTCCCATAAAGACTTATGCAAGTGTAAGTCCTGTTTAATTTGGCTCTGAAAGGTTGATGTCAGTCCAATGTTATGGCTTGAGGTCTATAGGGCAACCTACAACCACAGGCATGTGCTAAAACCCATGAGAAGTTCTGAGGACAGCCATTGTGCTAAATAGAGTTGGCTGCCACTTTCATAGGCAATGAGGAAGGGGAAATAAGTTACTTTTAAACAACTAGTAGTCAAAGGAAAAATAAATGAAACCAAGAATAAGAAAATATTCTAAACTGACTGAAAATAGAAACATCAAATGGTGGAATGCACAAAAGCTTACAGGGAAATTTATAGCTTTAAATTATTTGAAAAGAAGGACATAAAATAATAAAATAACTTTAACCTTAAAAATTAGAAAGAGAAGTACTTATTAAATGTGTGACAAGAAAAGAAGGAAATAATTGAGATAAGTTTGTAAAGTAATGGAAATGAGTACAGATAGGAAATACAGAAAATAAATTGAACCAAATTGGAAAGATCAATAAAATTTATAAACATGTGACCATATATATAAGCAAGGTAAAATATAAAGAAGACACAAAGTGCTAATAACAGGAATAAAAGTGAGGGCATTGCTAATGATGAATATCAGAAATGTAAAAGTTTAAAAATGTGAACAAACTGAGGTCAACACATTTGATCACACTCACTGATAGATTTCAGAGAAAGAAATACGTCAGCCTCCAGCAGATTCCACAACTTTCCAGCACTCTGAAACTTGGCTTCAAACAGATTAAGATCTGATTCCACAATCAGAGAATGGAATATCAGAAAGAGCAGAGAAGCAACTGGCCAAAGAGTGGAAACAGTCAGACTCAGAAGGGCTCAGTACCTACAGAACATACAGGCTTCTTCTCTATCACCAGGTTGTCTGATGAGTTACAGCTGGAAACCCCCTCAGTGTGGAACAACTGGACTGGAACAGCCAGTCTCAGGGGAACCCTCCCTAGAACAGTCAGATCTGGTGCTCCCAAGCCTGGAACAATCCATTCCACAGTGGTGGAGAGGAATCTGCATCCCTATATGCATTTCCAAACCAAATTTTCTTGCAAGTGATTTGAAACCACCTTGGAAACTGCTTGGGAAAGTTCTATTTTCTAGCACCCCTAAAAACCAAATTTTTTTTTCCTAATCACTTAATAAACATGCCAGCTAAAGTTGTGTGAGGTTATTATTTTCAATTTCATCCTGGGCAGTGGCTGAATTCTTTTCTTCCTTGTAAGAATTTTCTTATTTTAGAGGTCTGTATCCCTGCCCAATATCCTGGCTTTAGTTGACCCTGTGTGTCAATTGGAGGCAGGGTGGGGGGTATGATTAAGCCTAATGAAAAAGGTTTCAGTAACTTTGATATAGACAATAAGTTGTCTCTGGCTATATATAAGTAGATGTAATACTAGTTTGTTTATCTTTAGAATATAAAATATAATCTCAAAAGTATGAAGTAAAAAGTAAAATGATGTATGATAAGAGATTTTTCCTATTTTCTAGGATTTCGAAGTTTTATTTATTAAAAGCTCAATTGCTTAGGTCAAGGGTTAAACTAGGATATGTTTCATTGATGTCCTCTACCTCTTTGGCCTCTGTGTTTTACCACAACACCAAATTCATTCACAAATATCTGTAGATATTTGTCTGCAACATGGTGAATAAGTACGTTTGGCTAGTTTGAGCACAAATGAATGAAATATCCACTTTATCTTTCAAAATACTTAAAAATATTTGCCATCTGAGTAATGATACTTGTCAAATTATATTGTTATATTGTGGGCGTGTACAAATATGTAGCAATGAATCCCGCTACATGTGCAATAATAGCACACCAATAAAAAATGAAAAATATATTAGCCAGGAATCTGTCAATATATAAAAATAATGATATTACAAGAAAATGGGGTTTATTTTGAGAATGCAATGTTCTTTCAACATTCAGAAACAAATAATACACAGGACTAGCCTAAGCTAGAGGCTGAACAAGCCCAAGAGAGCATCACCCCTGCCTCCATACATAGCCAAGCACTGACTAGCAAGCAACAGTAGTCTACCGTGGGGGTTGACCATGCTCATGCAGAGTGACATTAATTGTACTACAAACATGGAGATGTGGCTGAAGGCTGAATGAGTAGCAGGAATAGTGAGAAAAATCCACTAACATCTCAGATCCCATCCTAAACACAAGTAGCCCATCATTACAGAATTGAAGCCCACAATATAGTGAGCTACCAACACTAACACCACCACCCAAATTCATTCAACTTCTGTCTAGATTGGCTCCATCTCACATGCTAATGGCCGCACTGAAAGAGAGGCATGACTATTTCCATACTTAATACCTTTTACCTCAGTGTCTATTGATATACAGAGAGGTTTTAGAGAATTGCCAGAAAATATAAGAAATGTAGAAGTAACATATGAGGATGGTAAGATAAGTAGGAAACTATGAAATGTTAGAGGGTCTAGAAAGTTGATTAAACATTATTTTATGTGGTTGACAGAGATTCAAAGAAGCCATTTTTATTAATTTGAGTAATGCCAAACTATGTAACCTGTCCTTGCATCTCCAGCAATTGAAAATGAAAACTCAGTACCATATTTCATGACCACTGCACTGATTCTTGGGCACCAACTCCTCTCAGCTCCCTCTTCTGAACCACCTGAGGTTTGCATCAAAGCAGTTGATGGATGTAAAGATTAAAGATACTTGTCCCCCAATCAGACGAGGGCTGTGGTCACACCACTAGATGCCTCTTCTTGTCCCTTGCAACTCTCTGGGCTTCTCCATGAGCTGAGGATTGAACAGAATCCTGACCTCAGGGTAAATTCTCATCAACACAGCCACCCCACAGAGGTACAGTCATTTGTTTGAATCACACTCCCCAAGGAGAAAGACTTCAAATTTTTCAAATACTCGCAAACATAACAGTCCTCAAAATGGTAATGATGTATGTATACTGATCTTAAATGGAAAAATACCTGCCACTAAGTGGCAAACAATGACCAAGATGCTCTACTTATTTGGTCTCTGTTCACTACCCTCTGTCCCTCTGTCCCTGACAATTTTCATTTTATAAACAGGTTCAAAATCTTAATAGTAATCCTTTTAGCCAAACTGGTCATATACAAAATATTATATATGATGCTACAATGTATCATTTAACCCATAGTGCAGTCTAAGACAGCACTCCATAATTAAACAAATTAATATTTCTGCAAAGAAAGTTATCACTATGCACAATAAAGGACATTAAAAAGACAACACTCTGCCCCACAGTATTTCTGGCCAATAAGCTTTGGTAAAAAAGCTATAAAACAAACTTTTGACTTTAAAAGTTTTGGGACTTTGGGAATTGTAATCAGAGAATATCTGCCTATATCTAGGAATAAATTACATGATTGAATGGGTTCTATGACCAGGGTGGGGAATACTTTCTCCTGCTTTCCTAGGAATAAATGGACTGAAGCTGTGGCTAAACTTCAAGGAAGGGCTTCTCCTGATGTGCTCCTTTCAAGAAAGCCTTCCCATCAAACAGGTTGACATCATTATGTTCTTCATCATCATCATCAATATCACCACCACCATGATTATCATCATATTAAATATTTGATGAATATTTTATAGGGGTCATGCTGTCTGCATTACCTCCTTTGTTCATCACATTATTCCTATAACTTTAGATCACTACTGCCCTAAATTATTAAAAACGGATCTAATATTCAGGAAGAATTAAAACATTTCCCAAGGTAACACAGCTAGTAGCCACATAATATCCAACCCATATTTCTCTGACTCTAAAATCCACTCATAAACACTTTTTGAAATCCCTACTGACATCTTTGTTTCAAGGGAAAGACCATTGCCTCAGCTCCACCTCCAGCCCACCCTCCAGGGTCTTCTGTAGAACCCACTCAAGGCTTTCCCATAATTATGGTACATAAAAGAACCAACAAAGAAATAAATGATGGGGTTCAATCAGGACAGGAGGAACACTTATCAGACAGGGTTTAATGCCCTTGAGATAGACCACTGCCCAGTGAAATAAGTACCAGTGGACACAAGGGGTAAAACACAAAGGAAGGAGACCAGAATCATGAGAAAAAGAATCACATAGAGCCTGGTAAGTTGTGTCTGCTCAGAGACACACTAGACCCTGATCAGCAGGATCAAGCTGTACCTACTGAGAACCACGAACATAAAGACCACCCATGTGGCAAGAACAAAGTTAAAAGCCTAGACAGTCTGTCTTTAAAATCTCTTCATTGTAAGCCCAAAAAATTCTCTTCCAGAATGCTCTTCATTAGGGACAGAACCCATGTGGACTGATATGTACATCAGGAGGCAACAGTGGCATCAGATGCATCCCGGGACACACAGGCAGTGCTCAGTGGTAAGGCTCACAACAATGGTGTTTCACAATGCTAATAAAAAATGGCATGCATACAACAAAGACATGGAACATGCAAATGAGCTCCTCCACAGATTGCAAGGCCTAATATAGGAACAGCATATCACCTTGGCCAAGAAGAAGATGGAAATGGAAAAAGCATTTCTCCCCATGCAGAAGCCCAGGAGCCAAAACATATTCGATCCCTACTAGTCTCACCCCCTGAGGGCAGTGATGAGGGTGAGCAAGTCCAGGATCAAGAACCTGAATAAGTATTTGGAGTAAAGTCCACATAATGTGACATCATCAGCAGTTTCTTATAACATGCCCTAGAACCCTCTAGTGGTGCCCCTGAGAACACATATCAAATCTCATAACTACAACATGATCATTAATCATCAAAATCAACCTGTAAGGTATTTTGAGATGGCTAATTGGAATTTCTTCTCCAACATAAATTTACTGTTAGCTTCTCCCCATTAAGTCAAAGATATGTATTGCCTCAGGGAAGATGTATTATTTTTATCTTTGGAGCAGAGAAGGTAACAGCCAGCTACTTATCTTTTGTCTTTCACATTGAGCTACTAAATAACAAAGCTTCTGCTCTCCTCCATAGATACTGAGAAGTCATGTGACAATATTCAATAATTCCTGATCCAAACACTCAATATAATAGTAATTGATAGATAGGTTCATTTGTAAATATGAGGTACGTGCATGTTGAATGAGGGGCAAGAGACATTGAATAAATTCATGCTAATATTAGAAAGAACAAGGATGTCAAATATTGTCAGTAAAACACTGCACACTTCAGAGGTATGCAACAAACAGATAAAAGGAGTCAATTAGAAGCATGAAAAAATAAAAAATAGCCTCAAAAATAAAGAGGCCAAATTATCTCTATTGCAAGAGATAAGATAGTTTCATTGTGTCTGGAAATCCTAACATTATCAATAAAAGCATTATCATATGATTAAAAACTCAAATTAGATATTTATTTGGTAAGGTTAATTAACATACAGACTCAATTGCCTTCATATATAGTCATGATTGTCAGAAGATAAAATGGATAAGATCCTATTTCCATGGCCATAAAAAATGTAAACTACTTAGTAGTCCACTTGACAAGATTGTGTAGAATCTATTTGAGGGAAACAGCCAGATTTTGCAGAAAAACACAAAATAGATTTGAATAAATTCAAATACATATTGTATTGTTGGACAGGTAGACTAAATATCATGAAGATGCTAATTGTTGGACTGGGGTTGTGGCTCAGTGGTAGAGCGCTTGCCTTCCAAGTGTGAGGCACTGGGTTCGATCCTCAGCACCACATAAAATAAATAAATAAAAGTATTGTGTTCATCTACAACTAAAAAAAAGTTTTTTAAAAAGATACTAATTGTCCCCCAAGCTAAAATGTAATACTATGACTCAAATAAAAATACCAACAGGATTTTATTTCAGACTAATTGATTCTAAAGTAAATGTGAAAATAATGAACAAACAAAGATAATCATATAACCCTGAAGAAAAGTGGAAGAAGGTAGCTAGAATTCCTAAACAACAACAAAAAAATTGTAAAATTTCTATCATTAAAACATTGTGGTCCTATCAAATGAATAAGCAAACTGTGAATAGAACTACATGGAAAATCCAAAAACAAACCCAAATACATATGATAATTTAGCATATAGTAAAGAGGAGATATCAAATCACTAAAAAAATTACTTTCAAGTGTTTCTGAAAACCTGAATCACTATTTGGAAAATGATAAAAACAGATTTATATCTTATACCATCCTCTAGAATATACTCCAAATACATCATGGTTCCAAGTTTATATATTAATACCACTTAGCACTAAAAGAAAGCAACACCTCAGAGTAGGGAAAACTTTCTAACTGTAATAAAGATCTAGATATATTAAAAATGGAGAAATTCCATCAAAATATTTATGGTAAGCAAACAAAGTAAACAAAATTAAAAGACAAACACCAACATGGGAAAAAATGCAACTCATCAAAATGAGCTAATTCCCTGTTACATAAGGAGTTCCTAGAAAACAAGAACTAAAACACCAACAACACAAAATTTTTAAATAAGCAAAAAATCTCTTAGAAAAAAATGAGTAAACTTGTTAAGATGTTTTAATATGCAGGATGATTAAATCAATCATAGTCAGTAAAATGATGATTTTTTAAAAAAACATACTGAGATACCATGCATCACTTGTGAGAGTGATTAAAATCCATAAGTTTATAATAACTTGTGTTAGTGAAACTGAATAAACAGGAATTTCCATACTCATCATTGCCATTGAGACCAGTACAATCTCTGTAGAGCACAATTTTAAAATATCTAAACTTTTTAAAAAATACATACTAACACTTTGATCCAGAAATCTAACTTCGAGGTATCTAACTCAAAACACACTTAGGCATATACCAAACAATCTAAAGTTAGTCATGTGGCATGGTTTAAAAAACTGAAATTATTCATATAAAACACTAGTCAGCTATAACAAAGAGGAAGAAGATGAAGGGGAAGTTGGAGGTGAGGGAAGAGGAAGCTCTTTAATAATATATAGTAAAACTCAAGATACATAAAGTAAGAAAAATGAAATTGTAGAACAGAATTTGAAAACGGTTCCTTTCTATTAACAAAAAAAGGAAAAGAAAGAGCATATGTATATATTTGTTTTTATTTGAAAAACACACCAGAAGAATAAATCTGAAACTAATAAAAATTTGAGGTTGGGAGAGAGAATAGACAGAGTAAACAGAGAAGCAAAATTACCCTAGGAATGTTTCTTTATAATTTTCATTTCTGAACAACATCGAGTTTTTACATATTCAAAAATTAAATTGAGAAGTAAACTCTAAAATCAAAAAAACTGGAACAAATGTGACTAACTACATATCAAATCAAAAAAATACCTCTCAGTAAAAATTCTTTCACATGAACTTACTACACAATAATTTGAATATCCTTAAGGGAAAGCAAGAATGACAAAATAATCTACAACTTCATTTGTCAATTCAATTAGAAGTAGTACCATCATTGTTTTTCCTGTATGTTGTAGAATAATGCTGATGAATTATTGTCAGTGTTCTTAGGCAAAATACACAAATACAAAATCCAAGAGGTTAAGTAAAAACCCAGTAAGTTTAAAGTTAAGTTGGAAATTCAAAACTAATTCACAATTTTTTAATATTCATTCCCTAGTTCTGTCTATTCAAATGATACCCAGTGTAGATTTTAGTCCCTCTAAATTACACTCTTCATTAAATGAAACCACATTAGAGATTGGAAAGGAATTTACAGCCTGGAGAAAAATATGTATTAGTATTCTCCAGAAAAACAGAACCGTGTGTGCACGTGTGTGTGTGTGTGTGTGTGTGTGTGTGTGTGTGTGTGGAGATTTATTCTTTAAAAATTGGCTATCGTGCTTGTAGGAGCTGGGAAATCCAAATTCTATAGGGCAAGCAGGAAATCTAGAGACCCATGGAACAGTTGATGTTGCAACTGGCACCTGAAGGCAGTCTGGAGGCAGAATTCTCATTGGGGGATCTCAGTTTTTTTCTCTAAGACCTTCAACTGATAGAGGCCCACACACATTATGGAGGGTATTCTGCTTGACTCAAAGTCTACCTATTTAAATATTAACCACAACTTAAAAGCAACATCCAGACTGTTGTTTAACCAAATATCTTCACAACATATCCTCAACAAGTTGACACATAAAATGAACCATCACTGTATCATCCTTGGAGAACAGGAGGATGGTAAAATACCAGTTCCCTGAAATGTACTTCTCACTTCCCAAGAACCTAACCAAGTTAGGGCAACAGTGACAGCAAGTTGGGGCCAACATATACCGATACATATTCTCTGTTAAAGAACACCCACTTTGTCTCATGCTTCCTGGGAAGTAGGGTAAGTTAGTGCTACCTTAGAAAGCTGCTTTCTTGCATGCACACCAGGGTTTTGGAATTCTGGTCACACAATGGGAAAAATAATGCTAAGCTAGTGATGTCACAGCTCCTGTAGTCTAACTTATAAAACTCCTCTCCCTGAGGTAACTGGTACAGAAGTAAGAACACTGTGGAGAGGATAACTGTCACTCACTCAGCCGAAAATCTTTGGGCAAGGAGTCATGCGGGACAGAGATACTATTTTCTGGAGCAGCAGCATCTGGTTTTTGTCCAGACTGTCACCATTGGACTTCCTGAAATAATGTCAAGAGAGACAGAGGAACTACTTGGTGAAGCATGGAGAAGGCTTGGGTGATATCTGTCCAGCCTATTGCCACTGGACATTGCCCCATAAACATTTTTAAATAAAACTTTTTTATGTTGCTTGACATCTCCAGGTACTCTTTTGTCTAAGATATGACACAATAAAGTAGGGAAAAGACAGAGGAGCCTAGCACCATAGAAGTAGTAGTAGAGGTGGTCACACGCTTCTGAAAGTAGACACAACAGGAGTTAAGACAATGAAAGGGGTGAGGGAGAGTGAAAGAGACAAGATGTCTCTGGGGTTTGGCGCTTGAGCAATCAGAAAGATTATGTGAACCATTACTCACATGGGTAAGTCTGTTGAAGAAAATGGAGATAAAGACTTCAGTCAGAGACGTGTAGGTATAGCCAGGAGGTGTAGGCAGAATCCAAAGATAACAACTAATGACCCACATCCTCTGTAATGCCCTCCACTTGTGTATGGGTGGGAATTTAACCAGTAGGATACAACAGAGGTGATGGCTCTCACTCCCTTGATTATAATACATTGCATAGCAAAATTGAAGGGATTTCTCAGTTGCAGCTAAATTCATCAAAGGGAGATTGTCCTGAAGCAGGGGATGGACTAATCTGTTGAGATCTTTCAAAGGGTCCACCTGTCAGAAGAAACTCAAGACCTCGAATGTTGTCTTGGAGAAATAGTACTGTGATGTGGAGAGGACAGCATTCTGCCAACAGTAAGCTTAAACGAAACCCTGAGCCTCAGATGGGACCCATAGCTCCAGCCTTGTGACACCATGAGAGAAGACCCAGGTAAGACACACCCTGCCTCTTGACCCATGGAAACTGTAAGATGATAAATGTCTTGTTTTAGCCCTTTAAATTCATTCCAATTAGTTTGCATGAAAATAAAACCAAATACATTAGGCAATTTGATATGGGAGTATGGAATCAAGAGTTTCTGCTGGCTGGGCATAGTGGCACATGCCTGTAATCCCAGTGGCTCAGGCATCAGAGTCAGGAGGATCACAAGTTCAAAGCCATCCTCAGCAAAAGCAAGTCAACTCAATGAGACTCTGTCTCTAAATAAAATACAAAATAGGGCTGGGGATGTGGATCAGTGGTCGAGTGCCCCTGAGTTCAATCTCTGATACCCCCACAACAAAAACAAAAAAAAGAGAGCTGGGTACAATGGCGCATGCCTGTAATCCCAGCACTTGGGAGGTTGAGACAGGAGAATCGCGAGTTCAGAGCCACCCTCAGCAACAGCAAGGCGCTAAGCAACTCAGTGAGACCCTGTCTCTACATAAAACACAAAATAGGGCTGGGGATGTGGCTCAGTGGTTGAGTGCCCCTGAGTTTAATCCCCAGTACCAAAAAAAAGAAGGGAGGTTCTGCTGGAAGAATAAATTGAAAAACCATCAGTCTAGATCATTTTTGCACTATTGTTTGTCTGCCCTACTTCCACTAATCTCCACCATTCTCTTTCTTTCTCTGTGCCCAAGATGCTGCCTCTACTGACTACACACAGAAGCTCCCTTGGGTCAGCCAATTGGAGGAAACAGCAGGAGGTGAGAAAGCAGGAGACTTGTCAGAATATGACTTTCCCTACTCCCTCCATCTCTGGGTAGTACATCATTAAATGTGGATTATACTGGCCCCTGCCAAGCCAACGAAGCTCCAAGGGCAGATGCAGCAACTTCTTAACCCCTACTCCCCACCCTGCAGGGTTGGTCTTGGTAGAAGCAGCGATAGTCACCTACATTAAGCTTGCTTTCTCACATTTTGTGACCAGCATCCCAAGGCACTTGACATGTATACAAGAAAACAGTTTTCTACAGATAGTACTAACTTCCCTTAATCCCCAGTATGCATGAGAGATAGCCAGTGTCCTTTGAGATATAGTAATTTGGAGTATGTTCTTTCTCATGCTTGCTCTCATTGTTGCCTTAACATAGCAAGGCTCTTGAGAAGAAAGGGCATTTCAGGGAAATAGTATTCTACTGTCCTCCTTTTCTCTAAGGACAACACGGTGCAGTTGGCATCAGTAGGAATAGTGATAGTTTGCCTTCAAACAGTGGCAAAGATAGAGTGTGTGGCTAAAGATGCAAGTAGGTGGTATGCGTAGAGATGGAGTTTTTGAGAAATTGTTCTTCCAATTGTGTCTATTATCTGAGCAAAGGTTATCAGCTGAAATGAGGATGATGGAGCGGTGTCCGAGATTTAATAGAGAAGGTCATGAAAAAGTCATCTAGAACAAGAAAAGAAAGACTGGAGAAATAGACCAAGATTTCCAGCAGCATTAAAGATTCACATGAGGCTGTGGGGCATTTCTAAAGTGTTATTACTCAAAACATTCCCTCTTCTCTATGTTCAATTGTTGGGGTGCAGATACAAAATAAGCACAGAGTTCTTGATGGTTGAGAGTTGTCCAGGTATAGCAGACACTGTTGGTGACCTGTCCAGATCTCATGAGACAGCATGTATCAAGTTGGCTCAATAATGCATCCACTAGCTAGAGCTCCACTGCTAATAGCTCACACCTCAAACCTTCCCCAGAGGATTATTCTTGGGTGAATGGAGCCATCTTATCCTGTGAGGATTGAACTCAGATAGAGTTAGAAAACTCTTCTTTTTTGCCACAAGATGGGACAGAGTTCATGCTAAGGTTGATAGTCAAGATCAAGATGAGACTGGACTTGACCCAAAACCATTCCCATGATTAGCTCTGCCCCTTCCCTGTTCTGCTTCTCTCTCTCTTGCAGGTTTCTCCTGAGAACCTTCCATTGTGTAATACCCACTGGTCCTCAGAACAGCACAGATGAATGAATAATTTCCAAGGGAATAAGGAACAAGGACAGGGAAGATGGGGAGACAAGTGATTGATAAGCTCAGTGGTGACTGTTCTCTGCCACTGAAGGCAGTAGCAGGAGATACCATTACAGGGCTGAGTATGCATTAATTTTTCTTGTATGAATTGATTATTACTCCAAAGGTTGCCAAGCATTGATTTTCTGGTTCAATTAATTTGCAGTGGACATTCTATTGTAAGGAAACACTTTCTATTCTCCCCATTTGTTTTGTTTATTTATATATTTATGTCATTTTAGAGTCATAAATTCCTATGATTCAAAATCTGATGTCTGAACATTTTCTTGCTCAAATTGGTATAATAGCTACTATAGTATGAAATATAGAGTGGGTGTCTCTGAAACATTACTCTCTTTTACCCAAAATAGTAAATATAAATAACATTGCATTACAGGAAAATGGCAGAAATTAGTACTATTCTCAAGAGTTGTCTGGATGATATACCCATTGGTCTCCCTGGTCTGACCCTCATAAGAAAAGCAAAGTGACATGTCCAATGGTGGCTTACTGACATCCGTCAATTAGTAGTACCAGTTGCAGCTCTTGAGTGAGATTAGGCATCATAATTACAGCACAGTAACATGGACTGTGGTATATCATGTTGCTTTTGATGTAACAAATGTGTTCTTTTTAACAACCATCAGAAAAGAGGATCAGAAACACTGTGTTTCAGATGGAATGGGAAAGAGTATACAACACTTAGGATCTCCATCAAAATACATTCTGAAGATAGAAGTATTATACTGACCTACTATATTAATGACATAATATTAATATAAACTTATGGTTACCAAATGGAAAGTGCTCTGGATATCAAGGAAATTGACATTAAAAAGATTCAGTGTCCTGACCAAACTTGAAATTTTCAGGGGATTTTGGTGGTTTGGGGGCAAGATTGGACATCTCCTTCAAAGCCAAAGATAAGATATTGTACTCCCACATCTAGCCATCAATAAAGGAGCTCATGGTTTGGGAAGCTTGTGGACTTTTGGAGATATCATATTGCACAAAAAATATATATAATGCTCTGATCTATTCATTGAACCATGTGGAAGGATGTCAGTTTTGAAGTTAACCAAAACTAAGAAAAGGTTCTGAGTTAGGTTAATTATGCAATGCAAGTAGCATTGTCTATGACCCACAGGTCCCATGACACTAGAGGTGTCTGTGGTAGAAAATGAAGACAAATGAAGAGTAATAAATGGCTGGCAGGAATGTAAAATAATACAACCACTGTGGAGCATGTTGGCGGTTCTTCAAACTACTAAACATAGAATTACCATGTGTCCCAGAAAATCCTCCACTACGCATATACCCAATCTAACTGAAAATATTTCTTTATAAATATTCATAAGAACATTATTCATAATAGGTGGAAACAACCTAATTATACATCAACCAATGAATGGATAAACAAAATGTAGTACATCCACACAATGTACTATCATTTCTTAGTAAAAGATCATAGAAGAGCTAATACTTGCAGCAACATAGGTAAATTTTTAAAGCTCTTGCTCTGTGAAAGAAGCCAGATATGAAAAACACATTATATGATGCCATTTATGTAAAATGCATTCAATCAGTAGAGATAGTCACTGGGGCTAAGGCAGAGGGAATGGGTGAGGAGAAAACATAGGGAATAATTGCTGAAATATACAGGGTTTCTTTTTGAGGTGATGAAAATTTTTTAAATTAAATTGTGATGATGTTTGCACAATTCTGTGAACATACTAAAAACTACTGCCCCATATATATGCACCACACATTAATACCCACTAGAGGGCATCCACACTGCTAACAGGGACGGCTAACACCAAATGAACAGGCTCCACTAGATGTCAGCCAGCCTCTGTCCTTGACTACCCTAAAGTTGATTCAATGGGATCATGACAGAATAAGCCATGCTGGCAGACATCAAAGTTATGCATGATCCCTACAGCATGATCTCACTCTCACCAAAGTGGATCCGGCTACTCTACTGATGCTGACCTGTCAACAACAAAGACTGTCACTGAGGCCCCCAGGATGGTACCATCACTTGGGAGGCCAATGAGCCACATATTGACCTGTAAGTAATACTTGGAAGCTTGCATCCAGGAAATGCATCAGTTCATCCTGATGAAGGTGGACACACATTTTGGATTTAACATTTGCCTTTCTTCTCCATAGTGCCGCCACCAGCACCATTAGCCAAGGGCTCACAGAGTCAGGGCCAGGAACAAGGTGAGGCCAGTGAGACACCTGGTACAAAACAGTAAGTGTCATCTTAAAGTTGGTATGAAGGCACCTTATTCACCTCTTCCTAGTTCCAACCCTGCATGTAGTAACCAAATAACCAATACGAAAATATATGCAGCTTTCTGCTGGGCCAAAGGACGTTCTCAATGGCCAAAGAGGAAAGTGGTAGGTGTAAGGTAAAATGTAAGGTTCGCTCTGAACCAGACGCAACATGCTCCACATAGCCAAGGGATATTTATTCATGGTAAGGGGGGGGTCTGTGCAGGTGGGCACCCAGGAGAAGGGAAGGAGGAAAAAGGAAAAAAGGAAGAGAGGGCACAAGGCATGGAATTTACAGGGCCCGCTACAAATGCGTGGTGGGCTATGGATTGGTCACTTCAAACTGGTGTGATAGATAAGCATTTGCAGTTCAGACGGTGCTTTTCTTTGATGTAGCTGAAAAGTAAGCTGAGATCCCAGGCTTTGTTCTCTCTGGAGGGAAATTCAGGAGAGAAACCACTCAGGAACTGCCTTGGCTTTAGAGAAGGGAGGGGCCGAAATGGTATGGGAGGGCTGTTTCTACCTTACAGTAGGCACACGAAATATGCTGGTCTTACCACATACAACATCACACAAGACGGGTAGTAGTAAAGAGACCTTACAAAGATGAAACTGAAGTGCCAGGTATCCTTAAACCAGGGACCATTATAGTTGGAAAGACCTTCATGGGTAGAATATTTATGTCTAGGAACCAAAAGTACATAGGAGTGGCCCACTCACCATCACTTAAAATGACTCGCTCAGGGAATTTGGGCTTCCCACACATGAAACTCAGCTATGGATATCTAGAGTTCCTGATTCCTAAAGGAGCATGCTTCTAAAATGGTACAAACAAGAGTCTCCCTGATCTTCACAGGATGGCTCCCTACAGTCTAATTGTTCTCTTCATGACTATAGCCCACCAAAGAAAAGCATCACTATGCTGCAAGGAGCAATTTGCCTTAATCATCATGAGGTTGCCACAACATAGTAGGAAACTAGAGGAATGCATTTGTCCTAGGTCCCATGCCAAGTTTTATTGTAAATGGGCAAAATGTATACACCATGACCTGATAAAACCTGACAAAAAGCAGTTCAGAACCATGTGTGGTAGCATATACCATAACTGCAGCTCCTCCAGTGGTTAAAGCATGAGGATCATGAATTCAAAGCCAGTCTGGGCACCTTAGTGAGTTTACATGCCCTGATCCCAGACTGCCTAGAGACAATGAATTACCAGTATGTGGGTGCACAAGATCCCAGCTCCCCGGCACAAGGAGAGACAAACTCTCTGGTGCAATCTGCACCCCAGAGTCCCCAGCAAAATCACAATGAAGCTAGAGAATATTATAAAAAATCATAGGTTGACAAATTTGACAACCTAGAAGAAATGGTCAAATCCCTGGGAATCATGAAAAATAGAAAACTCTTGTTACTTCTGATATTTTGATCTATGTCCTTGAATAATAATCCTTCCTAATGGAATCTAGACTGATAAAGCATTTCCAAGATGTTTTCCATTTACTTTGACCACATCCATTAGAGAAATCACTATGTATGGTGGCTATAGCCTTATAAAATAGATTTATTTAATAATAAGTCTTGAAAGTAACAATTATTTTATGTAGCTGCAGATCCCTGAAAAACTTGTTGGATTTCATTAAATATATTCAATTACAAACAGTAGTTGTTTGGTAAGTTAGTCAATTTTGCATAAAAGAGTTGATTATTTAGTTTATCTTGTAGACATTGTTTTCTTAAAACCTTTTTATTATGTGGGTCTCTAATATAAACAAAAGAGGAGAGAAGATTATAGTGAATACTATGAACCTTAACATTTTGCCAACATATTTTTTCTCCTACTTTTTTTAGAAGAGACTCAGTGAAGTTAATAATTCCTTATAGTTGCTTTATTTGTATCAGTATCCAAACAAGCACACAATATATTAATGTCTTTAGTCTTATATAAGATTTATATGATATTTAATTTATAGTAATATCTCCCCTTCATCTTGCCTTTTCTTTTATGTCATCTACTTGTTGAATAAACTAACTATATATGTCTTGTAAAATTTCTCACATTATAGATGTAGTTTGCTAGGTATTTGTGGATTCTTTTAACAGTCTTCTACATATTGAACATTCCTTATCAGAAAATCCAAAATGTTCCCAAATCCTAGACTTTTTGAGTGCTGACATCATGCCACAAGTGGAAAATTTCACATGATGAAATTTGGTTTGGTGCAGAAATTGTTACAATTTTTAAAAATTGCTTCAGGACATTAATAAATAAATTCTGTTTAAAAAAAAGAAAGTAACAATTATTCAATTACTCTTTGATTCATTGCTGAAGCATGGGTATCATGTTATAAGAACAACATTAATCTCCTTAGACATGTTCATCAGAGCTCTTGGGTGACCATGTACATTTGGGGCAGGAAGGCAGGTACTGAGGATTGAACTCAGGGACACTTGACCACTGAGCCACATCCCCAGCCCTATTTTGCATTTTATTTAGAGACAGGGTCTCACTGAATTGCTTAGCACCTCACTTTTCCTGAAGCTGGCTATGAACTTGTGATCCTTCAGCCTCAGCCTCCCAAGCCCCTGGGATTACAGGTGTGTACCACCATGCCTGGCTGAACATGTACATTTTCAATGAACAATAATATTTTCAAGGAAATCTTTTCCTGAGCAGTGGATCTCAACAATGAGCTTAAAATAGTTAGAAAACCATGTTGTAAACAAATGTGCTGTCATCCAGGCTTTGTTACTTTTCATACAGCATAGGCTGAGTAGATTTGGTGTAATTCATAAGGGTCATAATAATTTCAGAATGGTAAATACCAGTGTGTTGGCTTCAACTAGAAGCCACCAACTGCATTTGACTCTAATGAGAGGCAGTCTGCCCCCGGACTCTTTGAAGTCAGGCACTAACATCTCATCTCTATGAGATGGTATGAATGTCCTATTTGGCTTATTTTTCCAATACAAGGCTATTTTGTCTACATTGAAAATCTGAGGCTCCATGTGACCACCTTCATCAATCATCTTAGCTAGATTTAGATACCTTGCTATGGCTTCTATATTAGCACGGCTGCCTCCTCTTGCACGTCTGTTTATGGACATGGCTTCTTTAGTTAGCCCCCTTGAAACAACCTCTACTAGCATCAGACTTTCCTTCTGCAGATTCCTCACTTTTCTCACTCTCCATGTGATTAAAGAAAGTTAGAACTTCCCTCCAGATTAAGCCTGGGTTTATGAAAATGTTGTGATTGGTGTGGTTTTCTATCCAGACCACTAGGTTTTCTCCACATCAGCCATCAGGCTGTTTTATTTCCCAGGGTTCACTGGAGTAGCACTTTGAATTTCCTTCAAGAACTTTTCTTTTGTAGTCACCCCTTGGCTAAGTGGAGCGAGAGGCCCAGTTGTCAGCCTGTTTTGGCTTTTATCATGTCTTCCTCACTAACTTAATCATTTCTAGGTTTTTATTTAAAATGAGAGATGTGCAAACCTTTCTTTCAATGGAATATTTAGAGGGCTTTTAGAGTCCTTAACTGGCCTAATTTCAATATTGTAGTGTCTCAGGAAATAGCTAGGCCTGAGGGGAGAAGGAGGGTTAAGAGAACCACCTCTCAGTGCAGCAATCAGAACACACATTTATCATCTTCTTATGTGGGCATGGTTTATAGCACCATAAAACAATGACAACACTAAAATCAAAAACAAAAGTCACAAATCACCAAAACAAATATAGTGGTAAGAAAAAGTTTGAAACATTGTAAGATTACCAAAATGTGACACAGATATGAAATCATCATGTGCTATTGGAAATTGGTACTGATAGACTTCTTCAAAATAGGATAATTAATCATTGCAAACCTTGAATAAAAAGAAAACATTTAATGTAGAAGAAGAAAGATGAAGGAAAGGATGAAGGAAAGTGGAACAGAAGGAAGGGAAAGAGGGAGGGAAGGAAAAAGAAAGACAAGTGGATCACCATAAAGCAAAGTTTAATAGATGAGATATACTCAAACTTATTTATTAATAATTACTTTTAATGCAAATGAATTAAATTCTCAAATACAAAAGCATAGGGTTATTGAATGGATTTTTTAAAGAAACAGGAACCTACAATGTGCTGTCTTTAAGAAATTTGCTTCACTATAAATGGCACACATAGATTTAAAGTGAAAAGATAAAGTCTGGAGAGGTAGCTCAGTTTCAGAGTGTTTGCCCAGCATGTGTGAGGCCTTGGGTTCAATTCCCAATACCTCCAACACCTCAAAAAAAGTGAATGAGTAGAAAAATTATATTCTATGCAAATGTAAACCATATCAGAACATGGGTAACTAAACTTACACCAGATTAAAAGGCTTTATATCAAACATGTAAGAAAAAAACAAAGGCATCGTATAATGAAAAGTGGGTCAATTAATCATGAGGACTTAATAATTATAGATATATACAACTATCAGTGAAGCACATAAATATACAAAGCAAATCTTAAAGAATCCAAAGGAACAAATAGATTGCAATACAATAGTAGTGGGAGATTTCAATATGGCATATTCAATAATGAACAGATCATCCAGACAGAAAATTAATAAGAAAACATTGGGATTGACCAACACTTTAGACAACATGGACCTAATAGACATGCAAAGCATTCCATCTAACAGAAAGGCAATACACAAAACTTTTAAGAACACACATAGCTTTCCTCAGGATAGATCATAAAGTAGGCCATAAACAAATTTTGACAAATCTAAAAATATTGAAATTAATAGAAGGAATTTTGGAAAATTTATGATACCTTGATCTTAAACATGCTTCTGAGCAATAAATGAAGAAATTGAAAGATAAATTGTGAAGCATATTCAAAGACAAAAAGGTATGTACAACATCCTAAAATATGTAAGGTGCGGCAAAGGCATTTCTCATGCCTACATCAAAAAAGAAGAAAGATTGCAAATAAACAGCTTAATTTTATGCCTCCATGAAATAGAAAAGGAACAAACTAAGGAGAAGAAAGAAATACTGATGATCACAGAAGAAACAAATGAAATAAAGACTAGCAACTCAAACCTGATACATAATGGTGCAGCCTCTGAGGTCCCATCTTGATGTCCAGTCTCCATCTAGGATCTGAGTACAGTTTGTAACTGGACATGGTCCACAGAGGATCAGGTCCTAGGAAGGCAGATGCAGCAATCAACTGCATGAGTCAAAGTTGCCAAGGTCTGTGCTATTCTACCCAAATTGTTGTCCTCCCAGCCTAGAGAAATAATCGGAGGAAAAAACAAACTTAGTAAAAACATAAAATCTCTCATTATGTTTTCTTTAACAAGTATTTGAGGCCCCCCAAGGGTTGTGATGTCCATGCAGGAAAGGCAATTCCTGGCTAACCTCTTGGACTTTTCACTCTAGTATGATGGGCCCTGGATTTTATTCCAGCCTATTTCAGGGATATGCCGGTCATCAGAAGCATGCCATAAGGTCCTGTCCACTTCTCTTCCGGTTTTTGCTCCAGATGCTATTCTTTCAAAGTCTTGAGTAGCACCTGGTCCCCAGACTGAACGGGATGAAGAGGTGATTCCAAACTTGGAAGGGATCTGAAAGAAGCATAGTCATGCACAGCGGTTAATATTTGACTGATTTATTGTACATACTACTTTAGCATGGTTTCTCCTGCTACAGTCAGTCATATCATCCACTTTCTCCCAGGGTGCCAGGAAGAGTCTCCTATATACTATTTCATAAGGTTGCAATTTAAGCCTATGTCTAGGGTCACCCATATTTGTAGATGATCAACTGGCAACACTTTATACCACTACAGATGAGTCTTGGCAAATTTAGCTACTGTTTTTTTTTTTAAGGTGTGATTTATCTTTTCATCTACAGTATTTCCTGTAGATTGAGGTCTCCGGGATGCATGTAGCTTCTCCCGGATATCTAATGCTTTGTTCACTTGTTGGGTCACTTTTGCTATGAAAGATGGTCTGTTGTCACTTTACATGGAGGAGGGGGGCCCTTGGGATCAACTTCTTCAAGAGAATGCTACAGAAGATAATCAGAAGATAATCAGAAATTATTTTGAAAATTTATACTCCAATAAAATAGACAATCTTGAAGACATTAACAAATTTCTAAAGGAAGAGATTTTCTTATATGCAACTAAAATGTTGGCACAACTGGCTCTGAATCCTTCCAGGATACAAGATGAGATGGGGAAGAGAGAGGGAGAAGATCTCATTAGAAAGCGTGTATATGGAGGTGAGTAAATCAGGGAAGGCTTCTTGAGATACTTGAAATTTAAACTTTTGACTCTACAGTTTTACCAACAACACCAACTTTTGGTGGTAGGCATGCAAAGATAAATAGATTGGACAAAACAAAATGGGAGAAGAGGTAACTCATGGTGGCATTTTTAATAAATGTATATGGTTCTTTAGGGAATCATTATCAGGAAACAAAAAGGCTTCATTCCCTTTGCCTCTTCATGTATTTCATCTTAGTTCTTAAGAGACCCCTCTTAAGAAGGGATAGGGCTATGAGAAATAAGCAGTGTCTGCCATGGGCTTGAAGTGATAACAATTGGCATAAGGTTTAAAAAATCAGTTGGAGTCAGCTCCAAAATACCATCCAACCAGAGAGAGACAGCCAGGCGAGCCCAGAACAGAGTTAAAAGGCAGCAACCTACTCTCCTGATTCTTTTCCCAGGGATATGTCCAAACTACTGGGTCAGAAGCCACATATAAAAACAACAGAGAAATAGAACAAGGAGAAGTTTGGAAGGTGGGGTGGGGAAGCAGGGCAATACATGCCCTTCTCTGGTATTTTCAAGCTGCAAAAAGTTCTAGTTGAAAACAAGAAAGATAGCTCATCTTCAAAATTAATGCCTCATATAAAAATTCAACACTAACTTTTTTGTAACCTTGACATGGATGATGGCTTAAGAATTAATAAGTGTTATCAGAAACCTCATATTGGAAGCTGCATATGGTGGTGCACAACCATAATCCCAGTAACTCAGGAGGCTAAGGCAGGAGGATTGCAAGTTCCAGGCCAGCCTCAGCAACTTAGTGAGAAAATGTCTTAAAACAAAAGATGTTTTTAAAAAGTACCTGGAAGGGTGTCACTCAGTGGTAAAGCACCTTGGATTCAATCCCTAGTTTCATAAGCAAGCACGCACACACACGTGCACACACACACACACACACACAAGAAAGAAGCCTCATATTTGGATTCTGCATGACATCTCAACCTCTTTGGGTTTACAGTATCCATATAACCTTTTTTTTTTTTTTTTTTTTCAGTGCAGGGCCTCCTGATGCTAAGCAATTGCTCTACCCCTGAGCTACACCCCAGGTTATACCCTCTTGACATTCAGATCAAAATCTTCTTTTAATATCCTGTTACACATGTGACAGAATAACATTTATCAACTTGAAAAGTTCTGATGAGTATAGTGGGATGAGAGATACAGGCTTACTTACCCCTGTAATCTGCCTGTAAATTTTTGTTTATTGCTTTTTAATTACTATTGAAATAAAATCCAAGCTTAACATTTGCTTAATTATACTGGAGGGTGTGTGAATGCTTATGATAAATTCTTCTGGCCTAGATACCTGGTTTATAAACTTCTTTTCAGCATCTCCTATGTCCTCATTCACAGTTGATTTTAATGTTCATGTAGATTGTTTATCCAATAAACCAACCATTCAAATGTTTTTAGTATTTCCTTCTGAATTAATTATAGACTAGTAAAACGTGTTAAAAAAATAGTACAGTTTCTAAATACCCACTACCCAGACTATGCCAATAGTGATATTCTCCACTAATACAGTGTATTATCAAAACCAGGAAGCTGATGTGTTTTTTTTGTTTTTTTTTTTTAATTTTTATTTTTATTTATTTTTCTCAAAAGTTGCATTTTAATACATGTTATCAAACATAACAGAAAAAAAACAAATTTTCAGAATCTGTACACACTATTCACTGAAAATATTTGTTGAGGCAAATAGAAAAAAAATTATTACAATCATAATTTTTCTAACTTTGCACAAAATTATAAGCAGATTACATTCTTCATATTAAACATCTTTATATGCACTTTCAATGAAC
>PVHX01007790.1:0-88479 GCA_004024805.1 Geosciurus inauris | reverse complement strand
GACTTTTACCTTCCTTGTTCATTCAATGGTTTGCATCAAGGGAAAAGCTGGCTGCCAGTATAAGAGTAAACTCACAATATCTCTAGGTTTTAGATGTATAGATGGAAAAATTAATAAAAATTATAAAATATATATGTATATTTTTCTCTTACACACAGTATATGAGCAGCCTCTACTTAGTGTAGATTATGTATTGTATCTATCAAATGCAGATCTATACATCTCTATACGTAGTATGTACTTACTTATATGTGTACATTTTTTGGAGTTATCTGACCATCAATCAAGTCAGTGAGCAACCCAGTCATTGACCTACTTATCTCTCCATCCTTCCTTTCATCTTTGCAGAGATAGATAGAGTGAAACAGAGGGTACCATCAATAATCAGCACTTAATTCAGAGCAATGCCTTATCATATATCTTATGGAAGTGCATGGACAGAGGGGCTTCAGAGATGCTAAGTTTTGCCATGACTTTTTGCAATACTACATCCCTACTGGTAATGGGAGTTAAAAAAGAGGGCAACTTGAATAAAGAGTGTCAAGGTAATGTGAATGACAAGCAAACATGGATAGGTGCATGGGAAGGAAACAGCCCAGAAGGAATCAGTCTGCTAGGGAGATTTTTCCTACCTTTGGGGTGGAGGATGGAGAAAAAATAAAACGAGTATGGTATAGAGAAAAGGAGGTAAAAAATGCAGCCAGGAAATCTGCTGCCCTTCCTAAATTCAGACTGTGGTTATGGGTGACAGGAAGACAGCCAGTGTGCCTGAGAAGCAATGATGCTACTGAGCTAAAAGAAGCAGAGGATATTTCTCCAAGGCAAGTACAGTTGGCTGGTTCCCAAACAAGTTACTGAAAATTTAGAAAGGGACAGACTAAAGAATTGCAGGTTGTTTTTCATAATAATTCTCTTAGTTTCATGCAATTCCTTGGACTTCTTTAAAGATAGGAAATATGTTAAAACCTGGAGTTTGTGAATTCTAACTGGAAACAGAAATAAATTGGTTCTATTTCCATACTATTTCTTCTGTTGCTTGTTAGGATACAGTAGATTTAGCAACTTAGTGCTAGGTAAACACTGAATAAGTTACCAAGTTTATAAGCAAACAAATTTTCAAAAATCAAAAAAAGACAAAACAAACAGATTTGTATCACTTAAAATGAGATACATTGCTTTAAATTAATAAATTTAATAAATTTCAGAATATTAGAATATGTATGTCCCATTTTGCTAACAACAAAACAACCCACTAACTTTTAATAGATATTGTGGTGGGTAAAAGGCTTTTTGAGACCCCTGCTGACAACAGAGGAGAATTGCATCTAGGTGTCCATTACCAGAAATTGAATACATAATTCTCATTAGCCTGGTTACCTTAAATACATATCATTTTTAAAATGTGGAAGATGCATCACTACAAGATGAACATATAAAGATGAGTTTTTGAAATAAGGCTACTAATTACACTTAGAGATTTTCTTTCTTTTATTTTTTGCTTAAGGTTTGTATGTCTTTAAATAATTACATTTTTTGAAAACAAGAATATTTAGAAATTCAAAAGATAAGGTGACATTCTGATAAAGAATGAATTACAATACTAACTTTATCTGAAAAAACATATTTCTCCAACTATTTTATTGAGGGCATATTCTGTGCTAGATATTATTCTATGTTAGGAATACAACTGTATCTGTTAAGTACCCTGCTTTCAAAAACTTACATTCTTTGGGACACAACAACAACCAAAAACATCGTATTATTTCAGGTTGCGACGAGTATGGGAAAAAAATGACAAAATGGGGAGGAGATAAAGTGATGAGAAGAAACTATATTGGGAGAGTGTCCAGGAATTGCTAAAACAGAGAGGTCTGAAACCTATATTCTGCTTTTTAAACAATAGCCTTACAAAGGTAAACAGAGTGGCCAGTGGAAGAGCTGGAAGGTAAGGGTGCAGGTTATCTTTGCAGACATAAACATAACACGCATAGAGACGGATAGTGGTTCATCTTTTGCTAGGTATTCAAATTGGGTTATTTGTATTCTCCTCTCTTAAAAGCATCTAGAAATTCAAATAAAATCAGGGTCCTTGGAATCAGACAGAAAATTAGGAACAATCTTCAGGTGGGTCTTAAATAACTTCCACTAAGTTTTTGAGCTTCTCTTAGGTAGCTATCTCATCTATAAATTATTGAAAACTCTACCTACTCAAAAAGTTTCCTTGATCATTAAATACTGATACAGTATGTAAAAGGTCTGAGCATAGTAGGTGTTCAGTAATTTTTCATGATCCTTTCCTCTCATTTAGGGTTCCCTGATCTCACTAATAAGTCTCAGTTCAGCTCTAAGAATCAATGAGATGCAATGAGTAATAAGGTCCAAAGGGCATGCAGGCAGAGAGGTGTGAATTTGAGTTAGTAAATACCCAATGGCAAAGATGCTATAAGAGTTAGTCTTCTCTGTGAGCCCTAAGCCTAACATAGGGGCTAAAAGACAGTAGGGATAAATAAAATTGAGACTCAGAAATAATGAGATCTTAGTAATTAATAGAAGATACTATGTGGGCCCGAAGTCACGTGAAAAAGGACCAAGACTTAGTGATACCAATGTCTCCCTAACACTAATGATCTATGAGACCATGGCTTTATTGCTTTAAGCTATAGGAACAATAGTATAACTAAGTCTTGTATAACCACACATCCTTAAGAAATAGCTTTTTCTAAGAGGTATATCACAATTGGTCATAGAAAGTTATACATACCTGTACATATATTAGCTGAACATTCCTCCAGAGTTGGCACATAATGATAAAGAAAAAAAAAATTTAAATGTTTTTCTGAAGGTAATTTTTTTCCCAATGTGAAGGATCCTATGTTGGAATTATGTCATTCCTCCATTTTGAGAAAGTGTCTTTTAATTTATGAAATAATAGTGTGAGTAAATGAAATATTTTAATGAAATTATCTGAAAAAATGAGAAACTGGCAATTTACGGGGAGAATGTCAATTTTATTTTATGGGAAATCCATCTTCCAAGAGGCATGGAAACTTCTGGTATAGCTAACTCAATGAGGAGTAGATTTAGGGATGGAGAGATCTGATGAGCATCTTGAGGAAAGCAGGAACTAGAAATTAGTTGTGCTCAGGGATACAATAAAGGGGCATAAAAGAGAGTAGAAGATCCTTTGAGGCAGAAGTTCCATTATGAGTAACAAATCCAATGCAAAACTGACCAAATAAATACTTGAATAGAGTAAAGCCCCCTTCCTTCAGGGTAAGTTGGGAGATTGTGAGCTTTCAGGGTACCCGTGGGTTGATTTCAGTCAAGAAAACCAAGTCGGGAATTGAGGGAAATGGATAGAAGACCTGTTGTCTGAAATTCCTATACTATTACAGAGTCTCTGACTACCTTTATCAGGATCAAAGTGGGATAAAGATAAAGCCTAAAAAACACCACAGTAGAGAAAGGTAACAAAGGAAATTAGGTGAATCCTGAGAATGTCTGAGTAAGAATGCTCAGTGCTCCTGGCTTTGTACAGCAGATTCAGGTGCAAGATGAACTTGATACTCTCTGCTCCTCAAATTCCACAATTATCTCCTTCTTCTTAAGTCAATTTGACTAGATAAATGAGAGGTCTTTAACCTTTCTCTTCCTTCCTGATTTATTTCAGTTACCTGCTACATAATGTAAACTTTCTAAGAGAAGACTTATTCCCGCTCATCAGATAAAACATTCAGCTGTCTGTACAGTGAAATCAGAGTACACTTCAACAATTTTTGCTCAATGAATTATTGCTAATATTCTTAAACTATTTTGGAAAACTGTATTTGTTAAGTGCTTATGTGCGTGTCCTTTTTTAAAAAAATATTTTTAGTTGTCAATGGACTTTATTTATTTATATGTGGTGCTGAGAATTGAACCCAGTGCCTCATACATGCTAGGCAAGTGCTGTACCACTGAGCCACAAACCCAGCCTGTGTGCAAGTCCTTTTAATTCACTTGACCACTATCATCTTAAGCCCCCAAGTAAGGTTTATCTCTCCAGCATACCGCCCTATAATACTTTTCTGAAAAAGGCAACATCTGCAGCTCTTTATCCTGGGATAAGCTTGCCCTATCAAAGTTAAATCTGAATGGTGATAGGAGACACAAAACAGCATGTGAGACCCCATGAAATTCTAAGTTTATGTCCTTTTGTAGGAGTATAGGTATTGGTTTGTCAACTGTTTGGGGGTTCACCAGTAAAACCCCTTGGTAGTCAATCAAGAAAGGCAAGGAGAAATGTATTCAGTATTTCAGAATATAATTCTAAAGCTAAAATGAATGCTTCCACAGAGGAGAGGAAAACCAAGGATGATTTTCTAATGAACTTATCATTAGAGAAAGAATGCCAAAAACAGTGGATATGAGGAAGTTAGATGATCACTACAGGAAGATGCCACATGCAGCAACCACACCCAAGTTCTAGTTAGGATAACCTGAGGTCCTCAAAGCTCAAGACTCTGTTTATGATATGCATTTGTGAAAGCAAATTGTTCAGAAGAAAGCCTAAATCCAAAATAGCAAAGTAATTGAAGTGGCTCTGAATTGTGGATGATTTTTTCCCCTTGAGCAACCAAAGTTATCCCTTTATGTTTTTCTACCTCCCTTTGCACATATGGCCCAGCTTGGATATGCAAAAGTAATTTACAATTCTAGCCTTCCTAATTTGAAATTCTACAAGTCCAAGAGAGTAACCAGATTATGAAAACACTTGATTAATTGCACAAACCAGCAGTTAAATATTATAGTTTAAAAACTCAAGTCAAAAATATTTCTTTTCCTTCAGGAAGAAATATGAATGTTAAAAATGTGGTGCCGTGCAGAAGCAAAGCTCCATAATTAATCTGTAGAGTCATCTCCACTGTCAGAAGCAAAAGGCCCCAGAGGAAATACTTTTCCCAGAGAATGATGGCGGCATTAGTGTTAACAGTGATGATAAGAAAGACCATGGAAAGTATGTAAGGATTTCTTTAGAATGCTGCTTGGGGTCTAATTATAAGAACCAATATTTCTTGAGCACTTACTATTGTCCAGAGAATATTCTGCATGATTTCCATGAATTAATTTCTTAATCCGCACAATAAAATGGGAAATTAAATCACTGGAAATAACTTAGTTGGTAAATGGAAAAGCAGACTCTCTAGCTGCCTATACATGTGTGTATCAACCTAGAAGACTAACTCAGATAGCCTAATCTGAGATTAGGTTGAAAGAGCATCCTCATCAAAAGAAGAGCCACAGTACCCACCATCATTCCCAAAAAGATCACCTAATGAAGTTCAATTCTGGATCCCAACTGGAAGGATACTGACCAACTAGAGCACATCCTGCAGATGCTATCAGTAAAGATAAAACAAAACACAATGAATCTATGAAGTTGTAGGTGCTAATCCCTTAAACTAAAAATTAAATTAAAAATTAAAATTAATTATACATATAGGTTTCTGTGTAAACAGTCTAAAATTAATTGAATTTGTTTAGATAAATTTCTTAGTTTTATGGAAGAAGAAATGTTCCTGAGGAATCATTTTATTTTCATTTTTCTATCTCATGGGAACACAGAATCATTGGAGAATTCCTTTTTCCTCTTCTAGTCCTTGAAAGTATCACACATTAGACATTTCCAGATTTGGAAACATTTTCTCATGTGATTATGAGTATAGTATCTATAGACTATCTTTCACTTTCTAGTATGAAGGGAAATAATAAAACCCATAAAAATAGCCAATATGTATATACTACCATACAATTTTAAAAGCCCTTTTACATTATATTATTTGTTGGAGATTTCTGGTTTTCAATCTTAAAACTACGAAAACACATTTACCCATCTTACTTATGTGTTCATCTCTCCCTACCAGCATTCCCACCTTGATCTAAAAGACAGTAGAACTAAGGAAAAGGATCCTGTTTGGAAAAGAGTATAATGTGTGCCAAGAAATGCTCCTACCTCATCACACATTTTCCTGAAAACAATCAATACAGACAGCCTGAGGCAGATAATTTCATCATACACATATTTTCTGAAAGCAGATCATTATTACCAGAAACCTTCTGCCTCCCTCAAAAAGAAGGAAAGTATAACAGAAACCATATACACAGTTGGTCCCAGGGGAAATTGTCTAGTAGGCAAAAAGGCCTCCTCCCTCATTAGACAGTCTTGTTCTCTTTTCTCTCTTCCAGTGGAAAAACCCCTGCCTCTTAACCTTCTCCCCACACTCTGGACCTTCATATATCATTCTCCATGACTTGACCAAAATTCATTTTGAGAAATGATTTTATAGATTCATTCCAACAAATGTGTAAAGGACCAAAACAGGCTTTAAGAGCATCAAAGTCTTGTAGTCAAAGATATAACTCAGAGACATGCAGACATTAACTAAAGAATGGTATTTTGGGGAAAGCATGTCTTATAAATCCAAATTGAGTCTCTTTGAAAATATAATCAAAAGAAAAGAGATAGTAAGGATTTAAAAATTCTCTCGGGTGATACTAAATATGAGAATATTTTTGAAGCAGTCCCTGCCACTCAGCCATTCAAATTGCCATAGAAGACAGATGATTTGAAGGGAAACCAGGAGATGCTGGAGATGCACCCACATTACTGACACATCTCGCTGAGACATGTGCAACACTTCTGGGAGATTGAGATGAATAGTGCTGTACAGTTGCACAGTCCTGGTTCGCTCTGCATAACTGAGTAGTGTCTGTTACCAGTACTGCCCTGAACACACAGCCCTGGGTACTGCCACAAAGCTATTCTGTAAAGAGACACTGAACCAAGCTGAGGGATACTACAGGGAATGCATCCCTGAAATGTACAAGTCCCCACATCTCGTATACTACAGAGGTAGCCACATTGTGCACTAAAGGTATCCTACACAATACTGTAGAGCCATGAGCATGACAAAGTGGACAGGAATGTGTACCTGCAGTCACACAGATCTGGCTTCTTTTCAGGCCAGGTCACTTTCTAACTTTACCATGTAGGCTTACAGAGTCACTTTTCAAAGATTTATTTCTTCAACTATAAAATGAAAAAAAAAAAAAAGATACAGTTTCTAAGGGGTTATTGTGAGAGTTACATGAGATAATATATGTATTTCATCTGGAATGTAAAGCTTAGTAGGTGATTAAAAATGACAGTGATGACTATGGTGCTTAGGATAAAAATGGTACCAGCAAAGCAGATGACTCAAAGGGCAGGGAAACTTCAAACACTCAATCTGTGCCCTGGTAGTTCAGGGCACAAGCCCAGAAACCAAATATTTTGGGCACATTATACAAATATCTAGCACTGTTTCCCATTAAAAAAAAATCAAATGGATAGTAGTACCCATTGTAAACAACTGCTATGAAGATTAAATGAATTAACATACTCAAAGTACTTGGAATAGATTGCACAGAGTAAGCATAGATGAATGTTAACTACTACTGTTATGACCATCCTCACCAACAGTGGAAATAAGGGGGGTCTCAAAATGTGGCAGTGGATCTCGGTAAAAAGTCACAGCACTGAGAACACTGAGAGGTGAAAGCTGGAAGGGCTTCATCACTCATTCTGAACACGTCCTTTCCTGTCTGCACTCATTGGTTCCCTTGCCCAGCTGGCAATCACAGAAGCCCAATTGAGAACCTCACTGTCAGACTCCAGAAGTTGCTTTATTAGGACATGCCAGTGTGGCCATAACTGAATCACAACTGGATATTTTCCACTAATAATCTATGACTAATATTTTAAAATACCATTATCTGTCATTTGAGATAATATGGTTATAAACAATGCCAAGAGTTTGGCAATGAAAATTCCCTGGTAGGCGACTGTCCACATTTACATGGAAATGGTAAATATATAACAAAGAGAAAGCCTAAAAGAAACTATGACATGGATATTTTCTGGCTCAGAACCTGATTACCATCACCCACTCCATCATCACCATAGTCATTTACCCTTCTTTTTCCCTCTTCTCCATGTAAGCTACAATTTATTATTTATGTATTAGACATTTCACACAGATTATCTCATGGAATTATATTCTCAGCAGACTCAACAGAGCCAGAAAATAATTACCATTATACCCACTTTACAAATTAAAAAATAATTGTAACTAAATTGTATTTTCTCCCCTTAAGACAGAGGTGCTCTGGCCATTTCCACTTTTAAAATTAAAAGCTGCACAATGCACAGCATTATATCTTTCCTACATTTCCCACATATACCAAAACCCATTTTGACACACAATAGTAAATTATTGAATGAAGCACTTAACTAACAATGAAACAAAATGAAATGTTTAGTTTATAATAATGTACCACACAGGGCTAATTCCAACAGTGACCTTCAGGTAAAGCTGTTCTGGTCTTTTGCTAGAAGACCATTCCACTGTGTTTTGTAATTAATAATTTTACACATGGATATTGATGACAGAATTCAAACATGAAATCAGCAGCATCTCAGAAAAATCTGTCCCCATCAGGTTAGCAGAGGGGCTGGCTCGATGAGCTCCATCAGCTAGGATAATTATTATGAATTAGGAGGTGTGTCAGCTCTCTATTGAGGGGAAGGGTGCTTGTACCAAATTACACACAAGCAACACACAAGTCAGTTTATTGGAACATCTTAGATTCCCACAGCAAATGCAAATCACCAAATGCAACATGGCTGTTGTAGTCTATGCTGGAAACAAAAACTAAACTTGGAAAGCAGGATAAGGAACTCAAAAATAGCTAAGTGCAAAAAGCCAAGAGTGGCCGAGCCCAGGCCAGAGGCCAAGAAGAGTCAGTGCCAATTTTCTAGGAGCAGCCACTATTCAAATATTTAATAACTCCCAAGTATTCTTTTCCCATTTTTTGACTATTTATCTCCCATCTTGCCAACTAAATCCTACTCTACACTGCTCTGCTAAGAACTCATTTTCTTCAAGTTTAACATGCTGGCATCCAAGTAGATTTGATGCAAAGGGAAAGAAGCCATATATGTTAATATCCTGGACAACAGAGCACACCAAAAATCATATCTAATCCCTAACTTTCGGTTCATCTTTTAAGGAGTAAAGAAACAAAACAGAAGTACCAACATGCTCATAGACGTACACTTCAAAGAATGAAAGAGATGTGTTCCTAAATATACCCCTTACATTTATTTAATGTATATAAAATAAGGAAAAACACACTAAAAGATTTTTTAATGGAAATCCACCCTTGATATTGCCTTAAAGGGACAAATATTCCTTCTAGTTCTTCTTTGGTTAAAATAAAGACTTGGATAGGTTCACTTACCTTAAAGAAAGGTACAATTAAACATCATATAGAGACATTACCACTTAAATAGATCTTAACCTCAGGTTAGTTTTTGGTTATTTAGCACTTCTGAGTAAAGACTCACGAGTCAAGGAGAGGTGATGGACGACACTGGACTCTCAACTGGTAGTATATTCAGTGGAGAAAGTGACAATGTACTGAAGAGGTCCAGTAATCATTGCTGTGTTGTAAAATTGGTTTCACTTACCTAGAAGAAGAAAAACATCAAGAAAGGAAAACATTAATAGATTCTTAGCATTCCAAAAGTTGTGGTTGTTCTTTGATTCTTTTTCTTTCTTTGTACATTGTCTTCACTTTATCTGGGAAAATCCTTATCGGAAATCCCGGCATTGGTATAAAAGCTCCTAGGGACACAATGGAGAAGACAAATTCTTCTCCTTAACAATGGAGAATAACAAGCACAACTTCATACCTGGTCTGCAAGTGTCTCAGGTGGAGAAGTGAGAAACTACCTTGACTTTTGCTCAGATTGGGAAGGTAGGGGCCAGTGCTGTTTGGGTTGTAGTCCTGCCTGCTCCTTGAGAGAGTTCTCCCAATCTCCCTTTCTTGCTTCAGGATACAGCTCCCTATACTTACTGCTAAAACAGTAGTTATGACCCTGCCCTTTGGGTAACCCTTTACTTGTCCTCCACCCTTGCTAGAATATGAGCTGCCTTAGAACACAGCCTGCATTGTATTATTTCTTAATTCTGTTGTTTCCAAAGTATCATCTAGGATATGACAAAATATTGCTTAATGTATCTATGAATGTAGAAATAAGCAAAGGGAGCCCATGTCAGAGCAAAGAGAAAGAGGGAGCTGACTGCTTGGGATGATTGTCTAGAATCAGGACTTTGAGGGAGAAATAAATGATTTGTTCTAGGAATTTTGTGGATTTCAGTCTATATGTATGTCTTTTATCCATTTTGAGTCAATTTTCTAGGTATAGTTTACAATAAGGGCCAAATTTATACTTTTGCATTTAAAAATCCAGTTTTCTCAGCACCACTGATTGAAGGGACTATCTATTCTAACACCACTGTCTCCTCTTTGCGCTCTGGTGAAAAATTAATTGACCATTTACGTTTGGATTTATTTCTAGGCTCTATATTATTGTCTCATTGGTGTTTCTATTTTTATACCAGTACCATACTGTTTTTGTTATTACAGCTTTATAATAAATTTTTAACTCAGGAAGTGTGATGACTCCAACTTTGTTGTTCCCATTCCTGAACTGTCTTGGCTATTTGAGTTCTTTTGTAGTTCTATGGAATTTTAGAATATTTTTAAAAAGTTCTCTGAAGAAATTGGGATTTTGATAGGAATCGCAATAAATCTATATATTTATTTGGGTAATATTGGACATTTTAATTAACTGTTCCACAAAAAAGGACTCTCTTTTAATTGATTTACGTTCTCTTATATTTCTTAAATCAGTGTATTATCGTTTTCAGTGTATAGGTCTTTTACCTCATTGGTTAAATTTATAACTTAGTTTTTATTATGTTGCTACAAGTGACATTTATTACTTGATTTATTTTTCAGGTAGGACATTATTTATATAGAGAAATACCATAGATTTGGTGAATTTATGTTATATCTGTCAGCTTCACTGAATTTGTTTTTAATGTCTCACAAGTTTTGGAAGGACTCTTTTGGGTTTTCTACATACAGGATCATGTAATCTGCAATGAGAGATAATTTTGTTTCTTCCTTTCTGAATTGGATACCTTCCATTTATTTGTCATATACTAGATATGCTCTTGATAGTACTTCTATCATTATGTGGAATAGAAGTGGCAAGTGTGGGCATCCAAGCCATATAGAAGATCTTAAAGAAAAGCTTTCAGTTTCTTCCCATTGTGAGCCAGCTATAGGTATATTATGTTGTGGAACTTTCTTTCTATACTTAAAATGTTAAGAAATTCTATTAAGATGACAAATTTTCCAAATTGATTTTTATGAAACAATTGGTATGATCATGTGTTTTTTTATTTTTCACTTTGTTAATGTGATATAGCTTACATTGACTTACATATGTTAAATCAGCATTGTATGCCAGAAATAAATCTCATTTGACCATGATGTATAATCTTTTTGATGTGTTGTCAATTTCCTTAATATTTTATTGAGGGTTTTTACATGAATATTCATTAGAGATATTGGCCTATATTTCTTTGTGGTATCTTTGGCTTAGCCTTGTCAAAGAATTCTTAGATTTCATACTATAAACTGAGGCTAAAAATGCAAGAAAAAAATTAATGGTACTGTATCAAACTCAAATCTGCATAGCAAGCAAAACCATGAAATGTGAAGGAACATACATGTTGGAAAAGGATTTGCAAACTATTCATCAGATAAAGAACTAATATTCAGAATTTATATAGAACTCATATATCTCAAGAGCGAGACACTATATAAGCAGGTTAAAAATTGGGCATGTTTAATTTTGTAGCATTCTTCAAATATGATACAAAAATTACAAAAGGCACTTGAAAAGATGTTCAATATCACTGATCATTAGGAAAAAGGAAATCAAAACCACTATGAAATAAGACTTCACACGTGTTAGGATAGCTATCTGCAAAAAGACAAGAGATAACAACCATTGGCAAGGATGTGGAGATCAGATAACCTGTATACACTGTTGATGGGAAAGTAAATTGGTGTAGCCACTACAAAAAACAGAATAGAGCTTGCTCAGTAATTTAAAAACAGACTACCACATTACTTATTAACCTCAATTCTGGGCATAAAAACAAAGGAAATGAGATGGCCACCTTAAAAGCTCTATTCACTATAGCCAAGATATGAAAAAAGCTAGGTGTTCATCAGAGAATGAATAAAGAAAATGTAACACCTATCTATCATCTATGTATCCATCTACCTACCTACTTACCTACCTACCTACATATCAGAACATTATTTAGGCTTAAAAAAAGAAGAGACCTGCTATTTGCTACATTATGGATGGATCTAGAGTACATCATGCTATATGAAATAAGTCAGATACAGAAGTAAATATATGATTTCACTTATATGTAGTATCTCATTTTTTATAAAGGTCAAATATATAGAGATACACAGTGAAATAGTGGTTACCAGGGTTGGTAAGGAGTTAAAAACTGGGGCGGTATAGATTAAAGACTACAAAATAGTAAATAGGATAAACAAGTCCAAAGATCTAATATACAACATGAGGTATATCAATAATAATAGTCAATGATATTTAAAATTCTTGCTAAATGAGTAGATTCTAACTGTTCTCACCACAGAGGAAAATTGGGTAATTATGTAAGATGATAAGTATGTTAATTGGTTTTATACTATAGTAATCATTTTACTATACAGGTATTTTATAACATATTATTGCATACCTTAAACATACATAATAAAATTTATTTTTCAAAAAAAATAATAAGCATTAAAATAAGTACATAAATAAATAAGTAAACTAAAAGGAGACAATATGGCAAAGATTCAAAGGCATCCTCCTCTTTCCTTCTTGCTCAGTTTCTCAAGCTGGGGAATTAATTATATAAACATAGAAGATCTGAGCTAGAACCTTAAGTTTTCAGGGACAAAATGTGGAACTTGATGTGAAGTTCACTTGAAGAATCAGGGAAAAAAAAAACAAAACAACTTCTTGATGGCTGTACAAAAGGTGTCCAGGTCACAGGCATGTCTATTACTAATCATGTGACCTTGTATAATTGTATAAATTCTCACTTTCTAAGCTTCCCTTCCTTGTGGTAAATAGAAACTACCATTTAAGTCTGTCTATATGAGCATTTTTAAGTTTTTATTTGGAATAAACTATAGACACATAGGCAATCACAAAGTTAGCACACAGCCCTGTGAATTCTTCTCCGACTTCCCTCTGAGGATGACATTATATGTAACCTTGCTGAGTATGAAAAGCAGACGCTTTACCATTTACTGAAAGCATCAAATGATGGATTAAAATGTACTCTATATTCTCTTATTAGGTTAATTTTCTTTATTCAATAATTATTAAAGGCTTACTATAGTTATTGTTCTGAATACTTGGGACATATTTATGACCTAAATAATCCCATCCATATCTACTTAAATTTATGCATAGGGATATAACAGAAAGAGGAGATCATTACAATGTCGTGCCATTAGTCCATTTTGTATAAGGATTTAAAAATTAGGGAAATCTGAGACAAGAAAGTAAGATGAAAGTCAGGTAGGTTTTCTAAAAGATGATTTTTCAACTTTGGACTCAAATCTGAATAAATCAGAATAGTCCACTTAAAGAATTAAAGAAAATACATCCCGGCAGAAGGAATACTATGTGAATGCAAAAAGAAGAACAAAAAATCCAGTCATTTTAGTTTGAATAGTATCAATTTGCCATATCTTTTTTCAAAAATGGTTCGGTAGTGGCAATTTCCAATGATTGACTAATAAAAGTGCATGGTTGTGTAAGTTATCACGAGCAGATAAACTCAGCAAGAAGAAAGGCCTGGATTAAATAGGACCTAGTAGGCCAGGGTAATGAGTTTAGAATTTATTAAACTGAATTGAGGGTCAGGGATGAGTTTTAAACAGAGAAACATCATGACCAGATTGGCATTTTAGAAAGATAATTCTGACTGCCTATAGAGAAATAGATTTGATGGGGTAAACGCAGAGGTACTGGCCAGGTGACCAGTTAGAGATGACAACATTGATCCAGGCAATATATGACAGGCATATCACCAACATGGTGGATGAGGGGACAGAGTGCAGTGGGAAGACCACCTTGATTATAGGACTGACTTAGTTTGAAGCTGGACTATATACATCGCTGTTAAATGGAAGCAACAATAAAGGAGACACCATGGTTTCCATGTCAAGTAACACACACATGCCCATACATGTACCCAGTGGTACAATTCAGAAAATAGAAATGCAAGTAGAGGGGAAGCTTTACGTGAGCTCTGATACTGAAAATGCTTTCTAAACTGCAAAGTGCTACTAAAAATGCAAATTGGAGATATTTTCCTATATGTGGAATACGTGTAATACATGCATATACAATTCTCAAAAGGATTAGCTAAAAGAAGTGGTCTACTTTTAGAAAGCAATGTCAGTGCACGGCTCCTGCATGGCATATCAAAATTGGTTTGTGGTGCCATCTAATAATGCCAAGACAATTCATTAAGAGATTCAAGATCCAGCAGGTGTTTCCATTAAAGCTTGCTCTAGTAAACATCCTCACTCACATATTCCTACATGGCAGCCAACCCAGGGAAGAATTAAATTTGCCAAAGCACCCAAAGAATCTTTCAAGAAGACTGTATTAAAGAGCAATTTTCATTCAAGAATGGAAACTAATCTAAAATGAAAAAGAAAAATTGCTCAGGAGATTGGTAATTAAATAGACCACCATGCTTACTGCTTCTCAGCATATCATTTAAATAAGTATCAATCAACAGACCCTACACTCTAGTTTTATTTGGTGACTTGAATGAAATAAGTGATGTCATCCGTCTCAAAGAGTCAGAGATCAATTAAACTTTTATTTCATTAAGGTGATTTATTTGTTTACTGTCTGAGTGCACCTACTTGACTATGAGCTGCTCCAGACTTGGGGACATGTCTTGCTTATCTTTGAGTTCTCCATAGACTATAGCATAAAGCCTTGCACATAACAGGCATTCAAGAATACTGTTGATTTTTGTGAACCTCATTAGAAATGAAATGCACTGAATTATACAAACTAATTTATTTTCCACCCAACAGTACTGATGATGAGTACTTTCAAAGAGTGCTAGTGTTGGTAAGGTACTTTGTCAACCTTTCAGGAAAATGTCATTTCCTTTAAGTTGACAAAAGTAATTTATCAGAGGGAAGTAAGGAGAAAAAAAGAGTGGATTTGAATAAATTCCAAGAAATACATTTCTTGGAAGTAACAGACTTAATAGTGTTTCTAATTCATAAAATATGCCTAAAAATATGCGTAATGCCGAAGTTTGAAAACCCACAGTTGTGTTTTTGGGTTTTTTTTTTTTTCAGTATCTATCACTTTTTAACTCTTAGCAAATAATGTTAATAAGGTCAATTGTGGGGTGAAATGTACAGAAAACCCCACAGCCAGCAATACTATGTAATTATTAATTTAAACTAATTATTATTGGTGGATAACACTGTCCTCCTCACTTTACTTCTTAGATAGCATTCATGCTGCTTCCTTCTGTGCTTTGTGATTTTAAAGGACCAGGAGGCAAAAGTCTTGTTCTATTCTACTGATGGAGATTGAGAAACTGAAATGCTCCTTCTACTCTTGTTCCATCCTCCACCTCAAGGTTCACCAGTTTTCTGACTTGGCATTACCAGCCTGAGAGCTTGAGAAGCCAGGCAGAGCATCCTAGCCCAGCTGCTGGTGAAGGTATGCTGCTGACCTGCTGTGCTGGAGAGGCTTGGAGAGATGCCAGCTGCACAGCGGCTTAGACAGGATGGCTCTCTTGGCCTGTATCTCACATTGTTTTGTAAAATATGTTTTATATCCTGGTGACATCCTACAATTCCCCTGATCTTTGAACAAATTGCAGTCTATTTTTATGAATGAAATATAGTTAGATATTCAGCACTTAAATTCCTTACTTTTTTAAAAGGGAGGAACACGTGGGGTGCTCACCAATTTTCTTCACATCAGGAAGTCAGGAAGCCCTGACCCAGAAAAGTCTTTCAAATGTGGATTGGTGAATGCAACTTAACTAGGCTTATTAAAAGTGCTTATATTGCCTGGATAAAATCTTGGAAGCCAACTTAAGTTTGTTGAGGGAACTGGGGTGCTGGGGGAAACTGCCTGATGAAGCCTATAGTCCCCTCTGTCCACTGAGAGTGACCCCTCTCCTGCTGCCTAATACAGACTTTTATGGTGATGGGAGGGGAAGAACTATGAGAGATTGTTGCCTTTGGGAGAAGGACTAGGCCGACAGAAACTTTTGTAAAAATCTCATGAAGCTAGAATCGAATGTTACGTACTGCTTTCTCTCAAGGTGCTAACAGGCATCACAGGGGCAGTATGCTTTCCCAAATTTTATAAGCAAGTCTTGCAATTTTTGAGACAGTTGCCTCATTAATCTGGCTGCTTCGGGAGGCAGGGCTATAGCTACTGGGGTAGGAATAGTGTCCCACTTCTAAGGCAACCAATTCCTACATTATTAAAAATGTCTCTGTAGAGGAACTTCCATCACTCTGATAACTGAAAGAACTCACTTTTGTCTTATTCATTTTATTTGACAACTTTACTATTTTTCACTTAGAGAAATGGAAGAAGAAAGTAAAATTTCAAGGCAGAAAGTTGAAGCTAGTTTTCAACCTTGCGGGAGGACTAGAAAATAGTTACAGTGAAATAATTTCCATATTGTTAGATAATGTTCTCTGGTATGAAGAAAAAGAATTCATCTCCCAAATTCAGTCTGTAGCCTTCATTAAGCAGCCACATGTCTTCTAGGAACAAGCCAGTTAAGCCAGGGAAAGGAAGGAAATGGGAAACATCTTCACTCCATTTTAATTTTATCATGTGATGTCCCATGTGGCAGGTCATTGATGTGAACATTTATTGGTTGTAGCAACAAAAAGGTCAGCTGATTCAAGGTGTCATGTAACTGATTATTTGCAGCTGATCAGTCATCTGAAGAGGTTAAATGAGAAATATTATCGTTTTTCTTGTCTAGAGTGGTGTCTTACGGATGATACATTATAGATCATGCCTGAAAAAGAAGAATAGAAGCTGGCAAACCTGAAAATCCCATCCAAAGAAACCAACATCATCAATGCTTGTGAAATGTGGGACACCAACCCCAAATCATAGTTGTGGCAGAGGTTCCAAGTTACTTCTGGAGCAATACCTCTTTATGATGAGAAATGATTCTTGCCAAAACTGAGTACAACCAGGCAGCACATATATCTTGGGAATGGATGTGTACAACCAGAAACATTTGCTAGGACAATATTTTGCCTAAGTGAAATAAAACTGCCAACACACACGTGCGCACACACACACACGTGCGCACACACACACAGTCCTCACAGTAAGTGAGGCTTTGACTGCTTGCTCAAACTCCTGCTGATAATGGAAGTTCTGTGGAGGAATACAAACTGAAACCAACAAGAGTCTCCCACGATGGCTTTCTTCAACTAATATGCTCCAGCTTTTGGTTAAAAAGGGTCCAAAGGACAGCTCAAATATGGACCCCACATGTTCGAATCTCACTTGTCTTAGATCAGAAGGTGAACGAAGGGTCTCTGTGACAAGGTTACTACTGTTAACTTCATACCTCTGCTTATACCAGACTAAGTTCTAACCAGGAAAATCATCCTGTATTTCCTCTTCTACTTCCCGGGTTCTTTCAAACTGCCTTCCAGAAATAACTATCAGCAAGTCTCATTTTGTAATTGTTTTATTGCCTGAATTATTAATTGAAATGAAAACAACACTTTAATGGGCCTAAAAGTCGTTTGGAAATGAGATGAAATGTTCTAGGCAGGCTCTGAACTGTAAGCACTTTGACAGTTGGATTATCATACACATTAGCACAATTTACTTGGCTCCCAGTTCCTAGAGTGGATTCTCCTTTTTGCACAACCATCTCTCCTGGTTGTTTGCTTTTGATTATATTTATGTGAAGAGCCTCAAATATATTTTTTCCTTTTGATGAGTCCCGTACCTTATATTACTACAATACTATCTCTCATTGACACTGTCTTGAATGTCTTGCCTTGCATCTTCTTTGCTTCTGGGTTGGAAAGAATGATTCAGAACCATGGCTTAGTCTTCCAAATTGGGTCCTTATAGAGACCAACTCTGATCTCCCCAATCTAATTTCCAATTACTTCCCATCCCCTTTGCCCATTCCATTTCAGCTACTCTGGCATCCTTCCTGTTTGCCAAACACCCCTCACTCCATCACCACCACATACTACCACTTGACTTCTGCGATAACTGTTAGCTCTGATTGGACCAGATCTTTCCAGATATTAACATGACTAAACTCTCTCGCCTCCTTCAGATCTCTCCTGAAATGTCAATTTTTCAAAGAGGCTCCCCCATACCCACCATTTGATACTGACACCTAACAAAAACCCACCCCTATGAACTTCCACTCTCTTAAATAACTCTCCTTTTATCCTTAGCATCTTTTGGTAACTAAACTAGTAGTTCATTTATTTCTGATGTTGTTACTTCTACCTCTCCTCTAGACTTTATACAACACACAGAGACCTACGCATAAAAAAGTATATAAGGTATATGTATACATGAATTATACATAAAAGGTATACATGTAAATACGTGCGTGTGCGCACGCACATATGCACGACTGGAATGGCTTTTCATAAATATATGCTAATTGAATTAAAGAAACAGTGTGCCTCTTGGTGCATCTGTTGCTTCTCTCCTTTTTGACACTTGTATCTCTTCCAAAGAATAAATTATGACTTGCCCTTCCTCTCTCCTAGAACTTGTTTATCCCTGCTGGCACCAAGTGCTTGTCTTATTTTGCTGACCCTGACTTTTCTCCTCTGCCATGGCATGGTTAGCTCTGCTTTCTTTATTTATTATTAATCAAGTCTTCAAATCTCACTATCAGTAGCTATAGGAAGAAGGATGTATCACTGACAGAAAACAAGATTAAGTCTTGAAAGTGTAGAATTGAAGGAAATCCAGGTGCTGTCTTTTCTGATCTTATTATACACCAGCCAATCAATGGGAATCTCTTCTCACTGACCTGAAATTCTAACCACACAAGTCACCCAAGCTGGAGAAACGTCAAAGATTAATTCTTTCTCTTGCATGCAAGCCATGTAATTTAGTAATAGCTACTCAACCATCATTGACCTGCTAATTAATCCATGGATTTTTTTTGTTGTGCCTTTAATCATTCCCTTGAAAACTGAGTCACTATAGAAATACTCATTTTCTGCTCAGACTCACCAACTAAATGCTACTAGAGTTCCGTAGTAATAAAACACTGAAATATATTGACTCCCTGCCAACTTGTTCTCTTTCTTTTCCTCTCTTTCCTCTGTGTCAGCTGGTGGTGCTACTATGCAGACAGACTACTGAGAGGGGAAACAAACAGCTAGTACAGGAACAGTTTGTGTCACAGGTGAGGGTGAAAAATGATTTGTCATTTGGAAGAAACAAGTCGGTCCTGTTCTCTCTGAATTGAAGATTTACCTGTCCTCTTGACTTCCCATCAGTAATTGCAAATCAGCCTAAAAACCACAGATTGGGACCTCATTTCCAGACTTTTCTGAGAACACATAGTTGACTGTAATCGCACACTGCCAAGCAATGATGGAAATTTTCTAATGAGGCTCTATATGCATGTGGTGATGCTAACACTAACTACTGAAAATGTTGGTAAGGTAGTGACCTTACATGGATTCCATTCTGATGTGAAAAATGTTCAATTCAATCTACTGCCTGAGTGACAACTTAAATTCTGGCATCTATATCCTGCTGGGATGTTTATCTGCTGTGTGTCTTTGAAAGTGTCAGCTCACCTCTCTCACCCTTAGTAGCCAAGTCGAAAGAACTGGCCATTTGCTTTACAGGGTTGTTGATGAGTTCATGTTTTGTCATATGCAAGGGGGAATTTATACCAACTATTGTGACTGCCTCTGACATATGTAGAACTTGATCTTATTTCTTATCCAATGATCAAGAGAAAAGGAACAGAGAGGTTGAATAATATACTTGCTTTACTTCTAGTTACTGCAATCACAATGAGTGGCTCTACTTCTGCCATGCAGAATGCATCATTAACAGATTAGAGGAAATTGTGCTTACTGTGCAGTCTTTCTCTGTACAAATCACTTTTGCATCCACTTAGATTTTGCCCCAATTTTGTGAGTGAACGTGAAAATAACCATGCCTTATGAACTTTGCTTGCACCAATGCACTGCAGGTTAGGAGAGATCTCCCCATTTGACTTCCACCAGGAGAAAAAAAGAGTCTGCCTTAAGATCAAATTGGGAGAGATAAAATATCACATAACCCCAGCTACTGTGATTGATTTTCTAACAACAAAATATCCAGTGAGGGCTTTCCCTTGCAAGTAGTCAGCTTATGAAGTTATACATTTATTTCAAATAACAGAACATATTGAAAGAGCACCCTGATAGAACTGCCTCTTTTGTCAGTCAGTGTACAGTGTCTTTGACTTTGATACTGGTCATTTTCAAATCCCCCAAACACAGTTTCACCATCACTGTACATCTTTCACATTAATGCTTCTAAAGGATATTCTGCAAACAGAATTCTGGAAATAATTTGAACATGACAGCTGAGTTGGAATAACAGTATATATTCCAAAGGTAAGCTTATGGGTCCTAGCTTTATTTTCCCTTGAAGAAGACTCCTGGTTTAACTCCATATGCAAAATTTGTGTAGCCATGCTGATAGACAAGTTACTTAATGTCTCTGGGGCTCAAAATCTTCATTAAAGTTCAGATAAGTATAGAAACCAATAAATTATTGAAGAGAAAGTATTTTATCTATTAAAACATTAAATTTTCTTTCTAGTGCCTTGCAGACACTATGTAAACATTCTACCTCTAAGATAAATTCCTGGCCCCATATTAAACATTGAAATAGCATCTGGAATAAGGTAAAAAACATAGGAATATTATCTGATTTTGGTACTATTACTACTACTGTTTTTATTTCAAAGATATGGAAAATGACTTTTGATGGTAAAGGAATCTATAACTAGGAACTATTTCTTGAATCTCTCACCAAAGAACAACAGAAATTGTTCTTCATCACAACCAGTCTGTCTATACTTAAACAGCTGAGAACTTCCAGAAAAATCACACGATGGAGACACAGATGATAATACCATGTGAGGGATTTAGTGGGTAAAAAGAAAAAAAAAAAAAAAAAAAACCTGTCTCTTGCAGAAACAGCTATGACACTAAACACTGCTTCAGAGATACTTGATCTTTATTCTCCATAGAAGCTTAAGATAAGTGACAGACAGGGTTCTGAACCTGCATTTGGGCTTTAAAACTGTCAGGATATGGCGTTTTTGTATTAATATGAGCATCTTTCAGCAACTCAAGTGGAATAAATTTTTCCTTATCCTTCCCTCTAACTGCCAATGGTCTGTGAGTATGGTTATAAGATCCTATAAATTAAGATTCTAAAACACTTCATGTTTTAGAAAACAACTGCAAAACAAACAAATGCATTATCAGATCACTATGACCAAACTTCATGTTAACATAAAATATGAAAGCAAAAAGTGAAATGAATATCAGTTATTTTCTCAACCGAATATATGCCAGTCTTCATCTTTGGTCTCCACAATTTCCTAATAGAGAAATAGTTATTTAGGAAGCTTTATAGGATAGCACTTGCCTTACTTGGCTTTATGTAACTGCAGTGTCATTATATTTTTCACTTGTGAAAACATTACTATAATTGTATTTGGGAACAACTCATCAACATACCTCTTTTATATAATCCCAGAAACGAGGTTCATTAGTATTGCCTGGGTACTCCAGGTTCCTTATTTATAAAATAGACATGATTATCTTCTTACTACAGCCAGTGGTTTTCTTTCATCCTCTCATCCTCTGCAACTTTTTTTGACCATCTTTTTCATTTGGTTTATGCATTCTGCATTAACCTTGTTCTCTTAGCTCATGAATTACTCTTTCCTCTTCCTCTCAGTAACTCCAGTTCTTCTTGACCTTAACTGTGAACTCTCTCGCGGGCATAATCACTGCCTCTCTATACCCCTTTACTGCTTTCTCTGAAAGGGCTCATAACTTTTCTTTGTTCATATTTCTTCCTTAAGCAAATGACCTCCACATCTTTCTCTCCGGCACTGGCTTCTTATAAGGCCTCCAAAACCTACTGGACTATCTCTTTCTTGGTAATTTAATATCTCCTCAATTCCATTATGTTCATAATGACTTCAAATCACTTCCCAACATCATCCCATTCTAGCCAGTGGGGAAATTTTTCCAAGTCTATTGAAGTAAAAATTTAAGAGAAACCTGTGACTCTTTCTTAAACTCAACCCAGTATCTAAATTATCCATCATTTCTTTCTCTATATTTTCTTTCAATGTACTATGTCTTCTGTCACAGACCTGATCAAGTTATCCTTATTTTACTCTTGTTTTATTACCGCAGCTTCCTCTTCTCCTCTTTTCCTCTACATAACCTATGAATGCACTAATGTACGTCAAATATGTTATTTTATTAATTGACTCAAAATTTTGTAGTGTTTCCTTTCTGTCTTCCAGATTCAAATCCAAAGTCCTCATCCTTGCAGTTCAAATTCACACTGAAGTCTTGCAGTTATATTTCTCAAGGCTCCCAGAGAAGACCACTTATTCTCCAGTGTGCTCATTTGCCAAGCTCATTTCTGCCTATGGACCTTTATGCAGCCCTTTCTTCCACCCAGGATGCTCTCATTCTTTTTCTACAGCAAACTAAACTCTGTCATCAGTTTGTTGCTCTACTGTCTATTAATTGAGATCGCCTTGACTTTTTCAAAAATCTCAGCAAATTTCATTAGTAGTATGTTAGTGTCTAATACAAAATTAGTAGTATTCTAGTTATCAATATTTTAGATATTATTCTTATAACAAGTCCTATTCCAAGGAATTGGTATATGTGAGCAGATCCTATAAATAAATGTAGAAATATGTTCATTTATTAGTTTTATAGCAATTACTCTATGGCAATACTCCATTCAAGCTAAGTCTTCCTCTGCTTTGTTATTATTTATACTGATTAACACTGACTGGGTTTCTAGAAGACATATCTCAAGGTTACTCATAGATTATTAGTTACAAAATATTTATATTAAAAATACTGTAGGGTTTTTAGTGCTCTTTGCCATCCAAATGCACCTATTATTATAGAGGGATGAATGATAGCAGAGTAGGCCAGATGTAAATAAAAACACAAGTACATGTCTCTGCTCAGGTCTTGATTGTAAGTGGCTATTCTATAGTTCTGTGGAAAACCATTAAAATCATTAGATATGGGCTCCTATCCTGTTAAATTGTGAATTTGCTGATGCTTATTTTTTTTAGAATATATCCTAGTACCTAGTAAAGAACCTGTTCAGATTGGGTTCGATAAATTTAGCTTTTAAAATTATCTCAAGTTTTCATATTTAGGCAAGTTATGTCTTAGGTTCTAATCAAATTTTGTCTAATATTCATTATAAGTATAGTTGGAAGAATGATTTAAAACAAGAATAAGGTCTTTAAGAGAATAGTAGACCCTGGAAAATGTCTCCAAAATCAATACAGTAAAGTGGTAAATTTCCTAAAGTTCTGGCTAAAAACATAGATAATTTCTTTAAAAATTTCTAGAAATAAGTATTAAACAGAAGAGTTTTAGATGATTCCTTATTAATCTACTTAGCAAATATTAATTGGTTGATCTCTGCGTTGTTGAATGTGTGATGATGACAATGACAAAGATGTCCACTCCAACTGAACTCATACTATTGTGGTGTAAACCATTTCAGGAAGAGAAACATCTATTTAGAAAAGAAGGCAATAAACACCAGTTGCCAGTAGGTAAGTCAATAAAATAATATCAATCCTCAGAAATAGGCCTCTCAAATAACAAAAGAGGTTACTGTCACAAAGATTCTCTGTACTACTGATTTGGGCAGGCAATTTGACTTTGTCTCCTATAATATCCTAAAAATAAGAAGGTGAAATGTGACCTTTGGATCTAATTACACTTGAAAAAGATTCTTTTCTATTCGACATTCAATAACTTGTCAAATTTGCAGGTGACACGAAGCTGAAAGCAATATCTAATATAGCAGAAGACAGGAGTTAGATTCAAAATAATTTTGACAGGTTGGAATACTGGGCAGAAAGAAACAAGATGAAATGTAAATGGAGTAAATATAAAGTCCTATATTTGGGAATAGGCAAAGGTTTTAAAACAGGATACAGGAAGCAATAGACACAAAGAAAAAATAACACGATAAATTAGACTTCATCAAAATTAGAAACCATGTTCATCAAGACATCATTAAGAAAATGGATAGGCAAAATACAGCCTGGGAAAAAATATTCTGTAGCATATATCTGACAAAGGGCTGGTAACCAGGGTAATGAATATCTAAAACTCAATAATAACACTGCAACTTATCTCAAACTGTATTGGAAAATGTATCAGAAATTGATGCATAGAGAGTGAAATGGATAAAGAAGTGATAAAGTAATTTTGCAGAATACAAATTATAAAATCTAGCTGATGGGCATATGGTATTTACTATATAGTTTTTTTTTCTAATTTTTCTCTATTTTGGAAATTTTGAAAATAAAATGTTGAGGAAAGAGGTATGTTACAATTACAAATATGGTCCCAGTAGTTCGATCTAGCTCATCTAATAACAGTTTTTAATGTTAAAAAGAGCAGATTATAAAAGTATATGAAAATTCTGGAGGGTGTATGTGTGTGTATGTGTGTGTGTATTGTAGTAATAAATGAATGTGTGTGTGTTCTGTAGTTATAAATGGAAAATAGGCAACAAATGTTCCACAGTGATTTTTTTTTTTTGGTACTGGAGTTTGAACTCAGGGGCACTTGACCACTGAGTCACATCTCCAGCCCTATTTTGTATTTTATGTAGAGACAGGGTCTCACTGAGTTGCTTAGCACCTCACCATTGCTGAGGCTAGCTTTGAACTTGCGATTCTCCTGTCCTCTGCTTTGTTATTATTTATACTGATAAACACTGCCTTAGCCTCCCTAAGTGCTAGGATTACAGGCTTGCGCCACTACGCCCACCTTCCACAGTGATTTTCTTTTCTTTTTTTTTTTTTTTTGGTACCAGGGATTGAACTCAGGGGCGCTCAACTGAGCCACATCCCCAGACCTATTTTGTGTTTTATGTAGAGACGCCTCGCCGTTGCTGAGGCTGGCTTTGAACTCACAATTCTCCTGTCTCAGCCTCCCTAAGTGCTGGGATTACAGGCTTGCACCACCGTGCCCGGCTCACAGTGATTTTCTTACAGTGGACAGAGGATGAGGGGAAGAAATTTTTATATTTGCTTTTTTGTATTTTCTGGTTGTCCTACAGTGAATGTGCACTTTCAAAATAATATCTATTTTTAATGCAAATGTCCTATACTTGGCATTTTTAAAATAGGAGTAAGTATACAGGATTTAATCCATGTTTTGACTTGAGCCATGGTAGAAGCAATGCACAAGTTAGGAAGAAGCACAGGTTGTCCAGCCTTGGTGACTTGTGCTGGTGTCTGAGTAGATGAACAAATAAGAAAGGGAATTACAGTGTTAGGCACAGATGGGAAAGTGAAACAGGTAAGGGATGTTGAACTGATACCCCCTTCTTTCTCCTCACAATTCAGGCACATAGCGCTCCTTTTATTGTCTGGATGCAGTGTCTTCTTCTGCATTTTAGGTCTTCATGAAAACTTTTCTTCTATCTGATACACACTTCCTCTTCTGTCCTGTCTTGTTAAATTTTACTCTCCTTCAGATCTTATTCCTTACTAATAATTCCTTACTAATACTTACAGATCTAATTCCTTACTAATACTTCAGATCTTATTCCTAAACTAATTTAGGGATCTCTGTCACCTTTTCCCTTAGTACATTCCATTCTAGTAGCATTCATGGTAATAACTGCTTGCACGTTGTAGGAAAATTTGCCTATCATCATGCTGGAATTGAGGTCTGTTCCTCATTGTAAAATGAGTGTAGAGGGTTGGAAATGGTACACTGCAATGAGTCAATAAGTATTATTGAATAAATGAAGTCACTTAGGTTAGTTTCAGACCAGTTACATTCATAGCAAGACAAAGATGCTGAAATGGTAATTCAAAGAGCCATACCTGCAGCTGACAAGAGGAAATGGGACTATAGGTACAGTTTTTGGAAACTACAATAAGAAGATATTTGATGATCATCTCATTCAACCATCTTTACTACACCCCTTCTCTTTTCCCTCCCCCTTCCTCCCCCCTGCCCCATCCAGGAGGCGCATGTATGAAGACACAAATGGTGTGACTCTATCTGGTTTGCAACCAGAGAAATGGAAACATTGAGTTCTATATATGTGACTTGAAATGCATTTAAATAAATTAATTTTAAAAAAAGAAGATATTTGATGATCTGAGAATGAATGCACCTCTCCAAAGTAGAATGTGCAAAAAGAAAAGGGCAGATAACTGAGCATCAAGCCTATGTCCTTGGTATTTTTATTCATTAGCCTTTATCCTCTTTTATCTTATTCTGTTTGTGTCTTTTTAATCTTGTCTTATTTTACTGGAAACAGAATGTCAGCTTAACTAGCACTAAATTAACAATAGCCTTGAGCATGTGAGGAGATGATCATCTCCAGGCCATGCTTGCTGTTTTGCATCTTGGCAGCTTAGATTTGGCTCTTAGTTTATCTACTTTTCTGTATGGTTGGGAAAGATAGACAGTAAATTCAGGAGCAGATTCTTAAATAGTACTGTTCCAATACCAAAGACATGCCAGGCCTCCTCTTTCCTTAACCAACAGGCCCATTAGTCCATTTAAGATTTGCTCAATAAGTATTCACTAAATGCCTACCATGTATCAAACACTGGGTCTAGTGATAAAGGTCTTTGCATGAATGGAACCTATGACCTGGTGGGGTGAGAGACAATAAATATATAAGGAAACAATATTAAATAACTGATTTGAAGATGCCAATAAGGGAAAGAGCACGGCAAAGAAGGAAATAAGAGAAGGGATGGTCATGTTGGCTTCTATGAGGAGATGACATGACAGACAGAACTTTCAAAGGTGGGACAGGATCAGTTTGTAAGGAGAAAAGATGAAAATGCTCCAGGCAGAGGCAGCGGTATGTAAAAAGCCTGAGGCAGAAAGTAACAGGACATTCAGGGACCTGGAGGCAGCCCTGTAAGGCTTGAACAGAGGGGAAGAGAGAAAGAGGTAGACTTGCAACTAAAGAAGGGGCAAACCATGCACAGCTTCTCAGCTATAAGAAGGACTTGGATGTTAAAGTAGGTTTGTTAAGAAACTGCAGATGAGTTTGGGCACTGATGTGACAGCATCTCAGAGAGTAGCCCCAAATGTACTCATGGTAGAAAGAAAGTCCCTATATTTATTGCGGGTTGGCTCATTTGTTTGTCTGCTTTTTCTCTCTAAACATCCTAAGGCTACTGTGGGCTTCCACCTCTTATGTATGCAAAGTCAGGCTCTAAATTATAAGTCAGAGAACTCATTGAACAATTAATTACAAAGAAGAAAGCATAAAAAATTTGAACCAGGTAGTGATAAAATAAGAAATATTAGCACTTAGTAGTTGTTTTATTTTAATGAGTCTTTATAAAGAAGAACCATTACTTACATCCACTTATGGCAGAAAGAAAGGCATCAGATTTTGTAAGTGTGTGCGGGAGTGAAGAACATAAGATATTACCTTGGTTCTGACATATTCCTAATAGAGAACATTGTTAAATACTAGAATGAGTTCCCTAGAGCTTCTTCCTGGGGCCATTAAAAATTAGAAACTCATTTGTCTGGTGTAATTGTGGAGTTGCCATGTCTAAAGTAAAAGAGATGGACTAGATTTTCATTCAAGATTCCCCTGAGATAAAAAGGGTAAGGGGCCCCAAGAGTGTTTTATAAGTAACAAGTTGTATAGGAAAGAAAGATCAGAATCTGACAATTAGTACATGTCCAGTAGATTTTAACTTGTTTTTGGATTAAGTAAGAAGACAAATATTTCCAGGCAAAGAATTATTTGCTAATCTTTGAATGATGGCAAGAATCTGCTTTTTAACAACTATCCTCATACGTAAGGAACATATGAGGCAATGCTGTGAAATGTTCTCAGCTGTGAGTCAATCAAATGGAAGCTAATGTGCTTTGAAGAACATATCATAAAGGAGAGATGCAGGCATTAGAGTCAGACAATACAACAGTTAGCAAGAGGAGCAGTGGAGGGGAGAAGGCCAGTCACAATATGGAAGCAATTGAATAGTGGGGGTACACTCGCCAAGTAGGATACTAAAAATCACGAAAAAGCCAGTGGAAATGTAAGATGGAGCCCAAGGTGGCAGCAGCCCCCTTGGAAGGAATCTGCTCACTGGCACAGGCAATAGATTGCCAGCCAAGCAGGAGATGGCAAACATCTAAATCAGGTCAGGCCAGCCCACTGGCAGTAAGGCAAGCCAGTCAATGGGATAGTTATAGCAGATCCTGAGGCAGAAGCTGTACATCCAGAGGAACATGAGGTAGGCGATATCTACAGCATGGGCTTAACTGAAGCCCACCAACTGGCAAGGGCAATGCCTTCGAGCAGAACAAGAGAGCAGTGGGTGAAGCCAAGAGATGTGATTTGCACTGTGCCAAGTGAGCAGAATGGTCTCTGAGGAAATATCAGCTTCCTACCAACCAGGAGGCCTCCAGCAACATGAGAGCTGCCTGTATACTGCCAAGCATGGTGGGGCAAGGATCATGGCAGCACGCGCTTAGGACACATGGAGGGAATAGCTAAGCTACCACAGTGACAGCCAATATGTGCCACTGGCATCCTGCTGCTCAATAGCCAAGCACAGCCCAAAGGGCTGGAAGAGCAATGCATGAAGAGGTAGAAGGTCAAGGTTCAAACTCAATCTCTGCAACCAACTACATGACTATGTACTGAAATCTGTAATGCTCTTTAGAATGCATTCCTTTTGGTCACCCAGAAACTGCAGGGTTCCCTCTCCAAGCCAAATTCCATCCCTGACCTTAGTCTGGAAGTCTCCCATATGTGGACAGTCTTTCCTAATGCTACCATCCCAAATGCAGATGTCTGCCTGTGTGACCATCTCAAGACATGCTGGTTTTGTCTTCGCCCTTACATATGTCCCTCCACTTGATTTTCAGTCTGTGCTCTTGCATAATTTGCTGACAGTCTGGAATACTCTCCGTCACCTGCAGCCAGAACATCCTTTTCCCAGAACTTACATCACCTCTATGAACACGAAAAGGTCCAGGTTGTGGTTATTCCAATTTGGCCCAAATTGGAATAAAGGCCTTTATTGAATAAAGGCCATCTGTGCTGTAGGCACGAAATATAATGTATTTATATTTTCTGTTCTAACATCTACCAGGAAGGCTAAAACTAAACTGAACATGACTAACAGTTGGAAAAGTAAAATTGTTTCCCATTATCTGGGCCTATTATAGTCCATTTACTCTTTTAAGACCAAATGCTATTAGGTCAGAGGTTATCTCTTTCTTTAAATTCTTGATAATATAAGAAATGATTATGATAATGTGATTATCTTTAGTACAGAACACAGCTGAGATGAAAACTACTCTTGATGAATAAATGTTTTACATGATATCCAAAGGAAAGAATTTTCCAGAGTTGTAACAATTTACTTCTACAGGCACTAGAGGAGATACCTCCTGTAATTCTACAAAAGCAATCTCTTCTCTCTTTCCCTCCCTTTCTTTCCCCTTCTTTTCTCCTCCTCTCTCTTTTCTCTCCTAGGTTCTATTTTATTTAGGATTGGAGCTAAAGGAGAAGCAGTCCTTTTTTATGTAGTGTTTCTACTATGGTCCCCCTGGTACATCCTTCAATATTGCCAGATTGACCCTCTGAGGGACCTGGAAAAAAATTCTGGAATGGGAAAGAAATAAAAAGTGGCCAAATTGACAAATATATCTCCATATGTCAACATCATTTATTAAATATTAACATTTAATTGATCCAAACCAGCTAGGGCTATCTTAATGTTATACAACATTATTGGACTAATATATCAGGATCATTTTTATGTGACATGACTACATAGATAAGCCACCATGAAGGAGACCACTTTATTGGGTCACAGTCATACAAACTTACGATATCAAGAACAAAACAATGAAGTTCCACCATGGCTATAGGAATGAATTTTAAGGAGTTGAGAAAATTATAATGTAGGTGCTGAAGACATTTCTCTTTGTTTCTACTCTTATTCTCTTATCCTCTACACTACTCAGCTCTTGGGAGCTGACAAAACCATCATGTAAGAGACAGAGCTTTGCGGTGGTATTCTTATGTTCCCCTCTTAAGTCTGAGAATTTAGGCAACATGAATTACTGTCAAGTTGGTTTCACAATGGTAGCAACAACAAACTACAAACCACAGGGCAGCAGTTTATACACAATTTCTTTTAAGAGCCATGCTATTACTTTCTATCACTAATATAAATACTAAAATGCTATCATTCTCAATTCCACTCTTCTCATCTCCACAAACCTTGCCATAGCTATAATCTCCTCTTATTTTAAGACCAGGCAGGTCCAGATCCTGCTCTGACTTTATTTCTTATACAAAGCACCACAGATCTATCTTGGCAGAGTGTCTCACAGGCTATTCAGCATCACAGAAATGATAACAACAATTTCCTCATTAGTAGGACTGTTCTGCATCATTTTTGAGGCCACGGTACCAGAGAATCCCAGGATTTTCCTTTTCATCTGCACTGACTTGCAAAACATCCATTGTAGGCTGTAGTTTTGGTGCTTGAGAATATAGGGGAAGAAGCAGAGATTGTGATGTGGGTGAAAGAAAGTGAGTAAAGAAATATATAAACTCTGAAAATGATAAATCAAAGGACATATATGTTTACCTGCTATGAAAATACAAAATGCATGCATTTTGCTTTTAAGGCATCACCCTGCTTAAAACTCTTCCAGGATTTCCATGCCCTAAAAAATAAGTCAGCATTCTAATAAATGATTTTCTGATTAGCCTTCCCATGACCTGAAGCTCTTTTCCCAGAGTCAATGTATTTTTCCCAGCTTCCCCAGGATGTCTGTTGTAGCTGTATCTTATATTTATTCAGTTCTTGAAACACACCATGCTTTGGTCCTCCTTGAGCATTCCCCTCTAGAATATCTGCCCAAAGCTTCCCCTTCTGTGGTTCACTTCCTACTCATGCTTTCCAGTTCTTCCAAAAGGCCATTTTCCAGAGCTCCTCCTGTAGTGAATTTTTGTTTTGTTTAGTTTTGTTTTGTCTTGCTGTTTATTTACCTGCTTCCCCCTCCTATAGCGCTTCTCCATCATAGCACATCGTAGCACATCATAGCACCTGTTGTCAGGTGAATACCTGTCCCCCTCTGATGCATAAAGGGAAGATGATAACTTTCTTAAGTACCTGTGTGTCAATTTGTTGTTTTGAAATATGCTTTTTAGAGAACAGAAGAAGTCTTCCCTCCATGCTTCAAATGAATCAAAGAAAATTCTTACTGACTGTGGCCAGTGGAAATAATCTAGATTGGAAAAGCAGCAGTCAGGTCACCATTGGAGCAGCCAGCGAGGTTTTTATTGTAAAGAGTCATACACATAAACCTGATTTTAGCCACCTGTCCTAGGAAGGGTCAAGAGTTCCATATTGCTCAAACTTTAAGGAACTGTACAGTCACAGCAATGAGAAACCAGCACAGAGATGATCAGGTTATTATTTAATCTTATCTTGAATACAGCATAAAAGGCACTTTGTTGAAAATACCATTGTGATTGAATTTGGCCTCTCATTTCTGAATGTTTGTTCACTGTGATTAAAAACACCTAATTAATAAATTAAAAAATGAAGGAAAGAGAAGAGTATTCCGCATTCTAACTAATTTCCTAAAACACGCCTAGAACCTAATACAGTGCCACAAAATAGGCACTCAGAAAACATTGGTTGAGTGAATAAATGCTAAACTGCCATTAAACAGTATGACATATGGGATCAAAGTAATCAATAAAAGTTAATATATTTTTTTCTTATTTTATCCACCTGAATAATATTGATACTTAATCAGTAAAAAGTACAGATTATTCTGAAAATGCTTTTCTTCTTAAAATGTCTTCTTTCTAAGGTCTATTTTACTTTCTACCTCAACTCAATTGAGCTCAGTCATGGTATACAAAACAGACACCTCTTGATTCACTGTTACTACAAAATTCCAAAATTCGTTTCAAATATTAGGGTCTGATAAGTGAAATAGATATGGTGCTAAATTTTGTTATTGGTTCCAGAAAAGAAAAAAGGGGAATGAATAGAGAAGTGGCAGCATTAAAACAGGCACTAGCTCTCAAACATCTCAGGCTTTGCAGTAAAGGACATCTCAATGATAAAGCATCATACAATAAAATGTGCACACACACATACACACACACAGGACTAGGAAGGATTAGGAGTGACTCACACTGATTCTCAGAGGGCCTCTGCTTCAATATAACCACCTACAGATTTAGATCTATACAAATACAGGTTGGTCCATTTCAGGGCATATCTCTTATCTGTAAAGTCTACTGCTTTCAGGTCAGAACCCTACTTACTGACCCTTCTGGCGCATTTCACCATAGGACACACTAATCCATGACATTTCACCATCAGAGTCATAGCAATCCTCATTCTGACACTATCTGCAGAGTCATTTTACATTCTAATATTTATCTCAGACTTGTCTTACCTGAAAACCCCAGCTACAAGCCCCATGTGCTCAGAAACAGAGTAGAACATATGAGAGTGAAGTGTCCTTCCCACCACTGTGACCAGTCTATGTGTTTTATATTCACTCTACAATGTTATTTTCCCTGCAGCAGAATTACATCCGTGATAACTTGGGTTTAGAATATTACCAGGCTTGGGATCTTTATTCTTAGGAGTATTTCTGATCTGTGACATCGCATATTTCATATGCCAGACCCCAGCCCACCTGTAAAAGTTACCATTATTTATAACAGACCATTATAACATGAAATAACATGCATAAATTCAAGTTGGTGGGCATTGCCACTTTCCATTTCCATTCTGCAGGGAACACTGCACCCAAATCAGTATCTTTGGCCCCCACAGCCCAAAACAGATTTCCTGCAGCTTCTTCTTAAGGGAATGAAAGCTGCTTAGAGCAGCGTGTAAATTCATGGCAAGAAGCAATAAAGGTGAGTTTTATACATTCCCATTATTGCTTCTACGTCTTTGCAATAATGTTTATTGACATGTTTGAGCGGAGCACAAGCTGCAGTTCAGTTCAACTGCCTGTGAAAATGGGACATTTGTCAAGAAACAAACCTCGCAGTTTTTAGTGGCTCTGACAGTGGGTATTAGAAAGGATATTGATGGAATAAAAGAGAGTAGGCAGGCCTAGGGGGAGAGTGTTAAGGAATAGACTCAGCACAGATGCCTACAGTGGAAGAAAAGGGGATGGCTAAGGATATAAAATTGAACACTAAACACATTGAGTGACCACCAGTTGCCTTGAAACATATGCACTTGTATGGGGAACATCAACAAAAGCTCCTTTTATCTCCAAGAGAAGGCCTCTACTGTGATGCTTTCATTGGGAATTTGATCCCCTCTTGGCTTTTTTCCCCTCAATAGTCCATCTCTGATGATAATCTGGTTCTTAGAGTGTGTATGACTGTTCCTCAGAGTTCTCACAAGCTAAAAGGTGAGCATACCAACTACACAGCATACAACCTGCTTTTAGTAATTAAATCAGTCACTCAGTCCTTCTTAGGGAATACACTTACTGTGGGTGTGAGACACTACAGTAGATCCTGGGCCTGTGCACAGGCCTTTCTCTCAAGGAATCTGCAGTACTGTAGCTGAGTGTATTGCATTCATTAATAAAATAAAGTAACTCACACAGAAATGTTCTACTGGAATTATTTTTATTTTCCTTTCACCAACGACCTAAATGACTAGTTAAACGTTGGGGACTAGATAGGCATTTAATAGATAACCTCCTCACACCTCAGATGCAAGTGCATTTCAAGTCTTCAAGGTGACAAAATGAAAGCTACTAACAGCCTTTTCTTCTTGTGCAGATCAGCACTCCAGAATCTCAGCCACTCCTGCAATTGCATCAGTGCCCTCTCTGAAGCCAAACTGCCAAATTTCCAACACAGATGTCTAAACCTATAGTGTCTGAACCTACCGAATCAAATCACACCCTCTTTCCCCTAAAGTTCAATACATTTGTAAACAATAGATTTAATTCAGGGGGATATTTTACTTTCTTGATATATAATGTAACATACAAAGATTAATTAATGTCAGTTCTTGACAATAGAAACAAGCTTATGATACCACAGTACACAAGTAATATTGTTTTGTCCTGGAAATGTCATTACTGTCAAAAAAGTCAGAGACTAATTATAGCAAGGGAAACTGAGTTGTGCAGAACCTTAATTACAAGTTGATACTCATTCCTGCCATCTATGGGTTAACAAAATTCCAGAGTTACAATTTCACTTAAATCCTTCTGTAAAGTACTTTTCCACATAAATTATCATCTGCTCTCATTCTCCTCCCTCTCTAAACCCATAGCTTAGCATTTCATTTCAGACTTGCAAAAGCCCTGGGATTCTTTGCTATCTTTTTCTTCCCAGTGCTCTTTGTATGTGAATCTAACTTACCTTCACTACACCATACCCTACATTTAGCGGACAGGCTTACAGTGTATAAAAGGGCTGTTAGTACCACAGAACTGTCAATCATCACATGGACCAAAAGACACTTATAAAACAATGATGACATCCAAGATCTAGTTTCCCCAGTTTCCCTAGTCTGCAAGAATGCTGTTGTACTAAGAAGTTTTAGCCCTGCTTTGATCACTTGCAATACCATGGAATCTTATTTTTCTTTACTTGGTACCATCCCCTCCTTATGATGGGCACTCTAGCCTCTTCCTATATTGATGTCATTTATATTCATTTTAGGCTTTGGTTTAGCAAGCAGGAATGGCCTTCTTATTAATATATGGATGTCTCCATCAATGCTTACTTTGAAAGGCATGTGCACTGGGGGGGGTGTGTGTGTATGTGTGTGTTGATGAGAATGAGAGCTGTGTGGGAGGGTGAGAGCATGTATGAGAAAGAGAGAGAGAAGTTGAGAGAGAAAGGGAGGGAATGGAGAAAGAGAATGAGAATGAACATGTTGATCAGAAATTACTTGGCTCAGAAAAAGCAATTTACTGATAAATGATTATCCACTTAGAGGTAACCAGTGTCAGCAAAAGCAGCCTTAAATTAATCTGTCTACCGATCCTTTCAGATCTTATGCAGCATAGTAGAAGGCAGGCTGGCTCAGCCATGTCACAGAGTCTCTCATAAACAGTAATAAATTGCCACAGATTTCATTTCACATCTCAGCAATTCTGGTCCTAACGTGATGAGCAGAAAAGGGTAGAGGGTTGAGTGCCAATGCGGAAGAGGGGAGGAACCATGATGTAGAAAAGTGCCTGCCTCACCGTGCAGGTGTGCCTTTCCATCAGAGCTCGAAAACTCAGACCACCAAGATCACAGAGGCAAGATTCATCAGGGATGCACGCACTAGGCTAGGAATAAGAAATGATGGTCCTGCCAGTTTCTGGAGAGATTCCTTGGACAAGTCACCCAACAAGGTAATGGCCACTTAAAATTTGGTAGAAAAATGAAATGAGATTATATGTCTAAGTATTATAAATGCACTCCACAAAGGGTAAAGAATGTGGCACAATAAAAGCCTACAGGTCAACAATTTGCCTATCATATGCCAGCCAGTATCCAGGCACCATGGCTCTCCAAGTGCTTATGCTGTAATGGACAAGTGAGGGAACTATAAACAGACCTTTAGAAAACATTTTGGTCACCACTAGAATAGAAGTAAGATCAAACTGCTCTAGAAATATAGAGAAGAGTATAGTTTTTGACACAAGGCAATATTATTATTGTGGTTCTCTGGCACATCATTAACATGTCAATTTCCTCTAGGAATTTGTTAAATCATTTGCACCTCAACACTGAAAAACTTGTTTGCCTCTTGGCTTCCTTATTGAAAATAATGTAGCACCTGCAATTAATAATAAAAATAAATACTCTAGACATTTAAATGTCTGGAGCTATTACATATTTTAACATGTTATTACTCTAATAACTTGGTGTGCACATCTAATTATTATTTGGCACTTACATGAACCCTTCTTTAGGGAACTTCTTTTAAAGTATTGACTAAAATTCAAAAATATTTGTTCTCTGGCTAAGTGAGCAGATGAAGGAAAGATGGACGAGCATTAACCAATTCAATCACTTGCTTTTAAATATACTATAAATAATCACAATGTATATCACTATTAAAATATTAGACATAATAGGATATTGTTATTATCATGTAATGCTACATATATATTGTTTACATTTGGAAAAGACTTTATTATCAATTTTTCATCCTTCTTTTATTTTACAACTTTATTTTCCTCAAGAGGCAACAAATATTATTTCCATTTCACAGATGAGAAGCTGAAGTTTGAGGAAACTCAACATGGAAACAGTTCTGAACTCCAAGGCACAGGACTCATGTTCCCTACCTAATTCTTTGTTGTAGATGTTGGTAGGTGATTTTGCCCTTAGTACCATGCTCCTAAGGAAAGGCTAGTAAAGCTCTTGGAACAGGATTGAAAGGCCCTCAGATTCTCAATGATTACTATGAGTGACTAAAATTAAGAAACTGATTCTTGCAATAAACTTACTCTACTTAACCAAGGAAATATTGCTTTTTAAAAAATCATCATTAGAAAATATGCAAAAATAATGGACTGTTTAAAAAATTTAAATTATCTAAACCATGCCAAATACTTTAGTATGTACATAAATTAAAATGTTATCACAGTTATAAAATGATAAAATACTCTTGATTTAAGATATATATTTTTAGCTGGGGTTGGTATAAAATGCTGATCTTAATGGTGTGAACTAATTATAGTTCAAACTATAAAGTGAAATATTCAGAACATATTGCAAAAATTTTACTTATGAAATGCCAGACCACAAAGGTATGTGTAACTATTCAGTAGTTTACAATACACCTAAGTTTTCATCAAGGTAGTTTGAATTTTGTGTGTGTGTGTGTATGTGTTTGAAATGTCTAGCATATACAGCTTCTACTACTCATATGCTTTATTATTTAACATAATCAGACAAAAGCTGCATTTATATTGGGACAAAGTGGGCAGAGAAGCCCTGATACAATGTCAGGAAGGCCCCTAGGAGTATAAAGAGCACATCACACACTGTGCAGTAATAGCCCCTGTCATCTGGCTACTCCATATCTTTAGCAGTCTCAAGGATTGCTTGTAACTATCTAATTTTAGTTATTATTTGTCATTTCCATGGGATCTATTTTCTAGAAAACTGCCAAAGAACTTTAAAGCATTGATTAAAACTTAAACTTCTTATAAAGTGTTTATCTTCCTAAGAACAAATCTGACTTTGCTACATCAGATCTGACTCTTGGCAGCCTTCATGATATATTTGAATATATGGCATTTAACACCACTAAAGAACTTGTTTCATCCCTCCTCTTAAACCTCAAGTTCTGCCACTCCCCAGTAATCTTGATGATCTTTTGAGCATCCACTCAAACCTGCACTTCTAAATACTCATTGCAGCAGAGAAACCTGTATGTCTAAAAGGAAAGGCTTGGCATGATAACTGAGTGTGGCATATATTGAATTTTATCTAGTTAACTAGATTGACAAAATAAAAAAGCGATCTAAAAGTAACTGCCACTTTTTCCCCTATCTTAGAGTACATAAAATTGGGCCTCAAAAAATTTTAATTGAATGTGTTGATTAAAATAAATTTGGAGTCAGTCCATTATGAAAACCCCCTTTCTACCAAAACAAAAAAAGGCTCCTTTTTGCAAGTCTATATAACACATTTTTAAGTGAAACTACAAACTATTTTGAAGGAGGTATGAGAAATACTGAAAGGGGCTAAAAGACATAGGATCTACTACACTCATTTTTCTAAGATAACCACATTTCAGTACTCCACAGTCACTGACGAAGATACACAGTTGCTTCTGGAAATATCACCTGGTGGTTAAGGAAAAAGCCAGTATTCCATTGCACTCCATCATCTGGTTTACAGTGTTTGGATTTGTAGCCACAGCTTCATCCTTTGCCAAAGACTCCATACTGCATGCTGTCATTCACACTGCCAGACTGCATGGCGGCCAGGATTTATGGATACCACGCTGCTCCCTCATTGCTAAGAGCAGATGGCTAGGCTGAGGGACAGCAGATTGCCTAAGGGCAGAGACAAGGGTGTGGGGGAAGAGAGAATGTGGTAGCCACCAGGACACACTTCATTCTGGAGCCTGGAATGATCACTTCCAGGAGTGTCTCTCCTTTCCTTAAAGATATTCATTAGGCAAACTGAGATTTATGGTAAGTTTCGGGAAGTTTGGGAAACTCCTCAAACTGAATACAAAATCACTGGGAATATTAAAGTATTTTCTCTTTTCTGTAAAGATCTAGCTCCTTATATATCTTCATAGCGCCCTGACCACTTTGCCCTACCTTAAAGTATGGCACATATGTCTATATTGCTGTATGACGGGGGAATGTATTTTAGAATATTCTGAATTATTTCAATTACTTACACACCCAGAATCCCACATTGCTCAAGGTAGATCTCAAAAACCAATAGGTTTGATTCAAGAACAAGAGACAGTAAAATATGAATCAAAGGCATCATAACAAGGAATTCTTAAAACAAGTGTGATGTAAATCATAACAAGAAAATTCACTGGCTGTATCCAGACTGGATGTTCTTGGTGATGTTATCTTTGTATAAAAGAGGATAATATTCATAGCAGTAGGTAAAAAAAGAATAAAGCTATTAATATCCATTCCTACCACTTTTCCATCACTGAGCAAGAAATACATTGGGGCAAGATTGATAAAAAGGGAATTCCAAAAGCAAGGTGTGCTGGGAATGTTTGTGCATGTCTATAATCTCAGCATCTTGAGAGGCAGGAGGATCGCAACTTCAAAACCAGCCTCAGCAACATAGTGAGGCCCTAAGCAACATAGGGAGACCCTGTTTCAAAATAAATAAAAAGAACTGGGGATGTTGCTCAGTGGTTAAGTGCTCCTGGGTTCAAAACCTGATACAAAAAAAAAAAAAGAGGAAAGTATAAGTCAGGTGTCAAGTAGGGTAGGTAAGGCCCACCAGGACATTATCAACATTGTACCTCCTTTGGGTAGGTTTCCTTGACTACACTATCCACAGTTCCAGTGGCACACCTTCCTTCTTGCTGGCAGGGCACTCAAATTCCAACTCTAGCACTGTATCTGTCATGTCCTACTGATCTCTTTATATGTTCATCCCAGGTTTTAGATGGTAGGCTCTCTGAATATATGGATTTTTGCCTTAATTCATTTTTAACCCATAGCACCCAATATACAACAGGCTAAAAATTGTGGTTAAACATTTGTATAAAACAGAATGCTTCTGACAGCTTCACTGAGAGTTGAAGATGAGGTAGGACTCAGTCTACAGCTGTGCTTAGTGTGCAATGCACAATCACAATCTCAATGTGTGCATTCACATTGGAATTTGCTTTACATTCAGGCAACACAGGCCACCATACTTACATTGACATTTCAGGAGGTAAGGAAGGAAAGAGGAAAAAGATTGTCAATTTATGTAATGACTTGGGACTTATTCTTCTTCCTCTCTCCCTTCCTTCCATCACTCATTCCCTCCCCTTTCTCCTTCTTTTTCTTTCTTTCACTTATTTTCTCCATCAAAATGTTATGCGTTTTAGATTTTTAAATTCAAACATTTTACAGGTACTTACATTTCTAAATTTAGCCCCATGAGAAAACTTAAGTTTAAAGAAGGTAAGTGACTTTTCCAATGTCACCCAACTGATTGATGACAGCACCCAGGGGCACTAACTCAGGTCTCCTGAATCTGTCTTTCATGTTATGAAGTTGTTAGAGTGCTTTATTCTACATCCCAACATGCAATAAAATAAACATCAATGGTTACAATAACGCTAATATTGACAAGCCTTTTGAAACATTCTAAACTGTGTCAGTTAATTGTACAAATCTCTCTGGTTCTACATCTTCCCATAGGAGTTTAGAGGTTTTAACACTTCCACGAATAGAATAAATCCAGGATAATAAAGATGTGGCAGAAAAACAAACACTGTTCTTAGGGGGTTAGGAAACCAGATTGAATACAGTAAAGGGTATGCTGAAGACAATGCATAATTGGTAAATCAGTATGACAAGGCTGGTGTTCCTTCCCATCTGTGCTTGTTGGCATGGCTCCTCACACACCTCTCTGCATTGTCTGGGAAGCTCTACAGTGTGCTTGCAATGCTCTATTTATCTTTGTACCTTTAGATGTAAAGTCACTCTGTGGTATATCTCTGAGGGGGAGGTTCTACCCCTGGTATTAGCAAGTGGAAAGAATGGAGATACTGTTTAATCATTGCATCTCAGTCATCCCAATGATCCTGTACCCACATTTTAAACAAGGAGTGATACCCCTTGCTGGGAGTGTTTGGAAATGTGTGGGGCTTTTTTGGTCATCACAGTAAATAAGGGCTTCTGCTAGTCTAAGGACTAGGAATACTAGATGCCTTGCAATGCAGAAGGCAACCTGTGCAACAATGAATTGGCATACCACAATGCCAAAAGCATCCCTCATCTTGAGAATCACTGAAAGGATTCCAAACTTCTATGTCATCCAGCAAGTCAGACAATAAAGGAAAACCTAGAAGCCTGTGTCAAGATTTAATTATGGGTGACCTCCCAGGGTTTACCTGTACTGGAATAGAGATTAGGAAGTCTTGGTTCATGCAAAGTAAAAAATAAATAAATAAATAAGCTCTTTTGGGTGTGGTTGAGAGTATTATGATTGGCTGAGTAAAGGTCTAGACAACTTCACTGCTTCATAGTCAAAAAAACTGTTAAAAGTGTAAAGTTTTCCCATTATTAACATAGGGATTCTACTGAGTCAAAAATCGTTAAAGAGAGTAGAGAAATCAGGGTGCTATTTCTACAAGACTGTCACCAGCAAATACCTAGATACATAATACAGGACAACTCCCAGCTACAGTGGACTCGCCAAGTTCACTGTAAATGAAGTACCAGGATATATGAGCAAAGAAGCCATGGCAGCAGAGTCTGTCCAGGAGACCTCCCTTAAAGACAAGCTGCCTTTATAACCTCCACAGCTTTGCCAGGGAAGGTTGCTGCACCTCTCCAAACTCTACAGCCTTGTTGTGGTCCCTCTTGGATTTGTGGGTAGCATATTCTGTTCCTAAATACAGTCCACCAGACATACCCTTCTATAATTTCCAAACTCATTGATCAGGGAAGTAAATAGGTGATTTTTCTCTAATTTAATGCAGAAAAATTTATTAGGCAATCACTCTTTCAAGGGATATACTATAATCAGCCATCCATCCATCGAGTATTTACTAAATACCAACCCCTTCCCAGGTCCTATGCAATAGTCAGTAGGGAATGGAAAAATGAGCAAGCCTGGGAGATAACCTATCCCAAAAGATCTGTACTCAAGTAGAGAAACAATAAGTAAGATTTTTAGGCAGGGCTCTTTAGCCTTGGGCTAAGTTTTGAAAAATACAATGAGCTACATATTGAAAATTAGAGAAGCAGAAAAAGATATTCCAGGTAGAAAAAAACAGTGAGTTAAAGACATACCTTTCCTATGCCCTCCAGCCCAACCTCTGTTCTCTATGGCATCATTTATAGTTCCCCTATATCCGAAAGCCTTTACATTTAAAGACCTTAGTCTTCTGGGCATCTAGTTCATTCTAGGCTATGTTACAAACTTCAGAACTTAATTGTATGTTGTCTTGAACCATTCTATAGCAATATTATGCCTCTATATCTTGTCTCCCAAGAACTCTGAAATCACACCATATTTTTGCAGCTCACAGAGAAGTGTTCAAAGAACTATTCATGCAGTTGATCAGACACACAGTGCATGATGGTTTGTTGGCTTGAAGGAAAGAAAAACGAGAAATTAGGAATGAAGACAAGGATGGGGGAGTTGCCAACACAGACCAAGTGTGATTGTATTTCATAGCTACTACAGCCACCATAATGCTTCCGCATCCAGCCTGGCATCTTGTACAAAATAAGCACTAAATAAATAGTTTTTGAGCTTAATTAATATGAGACTTGGTTTTTCTGTGGTGATTTCCAGGAAGCTAGACTGCTTCAGAGAAATATGTCATTTGCAGGGGAGAGATCTGTAATTTTCTGCTCAAACTTTGGCTCTCTAATAATGGAGGTCACAGGGCTTCCATTATCTTGCCCTAAATTGACCCCTTTTAATGCCATAACAAAGGATTAACCAGGGTTGTCCTTTCCAGGACCACTGTGACTTGAGAGTGTGTATTGTTGTGTCTTTCTTAGCATTTGAAAGTTGCTGACATTGTCTACCCTGCTATCTCTGGTTCCATTTCCAGTTAAGGCCAGGACATGCTTCTCTTCATCTCTGATGCACATATTTTTTGCTTACAGCTTCTTATGATTTGCTACAGCCTCCTTTTATATCTCTTTATTGTGAAACCAGTTAAGATTTATTTAACCAGTGTATCATTTTTTTTATTTTCCAATGTAATCAAAACGCTCAGCACAGTAATGGGCACATAGTAGGCACTCAGTAATTATTTGTCACATGAATAAATGGCATTCTGTTTTATGAAACTGCCATTTTAAGATTCTATTCACTCCTGATTCAGCCTATGTGCTTTAATAATGTGGATTTTGAATTTTCTCTTAGCTCCAATCTTAAAATAATTGGTCTTGGACCTTTAAGCATTCTGCATTTCAAATTCTGTTCACTGTCTGCAGGGCTGAACATACACATGCTCCTGTTGATCTACTATCAGTAAGTGGGAGTTTGATAACACATGGAGCTACATGGAGCTTATTCTCTTTTTCTGTTTGAGATGTCTTTAACCAGAATTTGGAAAAGTGGGAAGACGATCTTATTCAGTTGTGTGTGTTTCTGTGGGGGAAGACACAGAGGACAGCTGAATTAATAAAGTTCAAGTCTTGATCCTTGTCTGCCAGTTCCAGCCTGTTCTGTTCAGAGTATCCCAGAGATGATAGGTAAATAAACCAATACTCTAGGGTTAGGATCTTTGAAGGTATAAGAGCAGAACTGCTATTCCCAGAGGTCAGAGTTCCCACTCTTTCTAACCTGTCCTTTCTCTGACCAAGTTTCTGTTCACAGCCGGTTCAGGAAGGAGGCCCAGAGCATGAGCTAGATAAAGCAGCAACCGTGTCATCTGCAATCCATTGCAAGGAGCTGCTATGTGAGCACACATACATTTAAATATTTGAAAAGCTTCTTTTAAAATGAGTATCAAAATGACAAATAATCCAAGTCAGAGAAAAATGCCCCAACGTTTCCCTATCTCCCTTTTCTCATTATAGAGATAAATCCCAGATGAATCTCCAGACAGCAGAGGGGGTGGGAAACATAGTAGCAATTGCAGCCACAATGGCAAGAGAAATGTCTGCAGAAACCTTCCCTGCTCGAAGAGCAAGGCCCCTAGGTCTTGCTTGCTGCCTGCAAGTAGAAAAGCAGCACACTGGAGACTTCTCTGGCCATGGGGAGGAGCCCTGGTGCTGAGTCAGGAGCTGGGAGGGATGGGTGGGGGTGGTGAGAGCCTTGTTTACTTTGGGTTTTCTCTACTGATAGCTTGAACTTCAAGGGATTTGGAAGTTTGATTCGGATTAGTGTTCCAAAGCAAGGCTGTTTCTCACAACCTTATCCAGCCCACTTATGTATGTAAAACTACATGGGGAATTTCAGGAAAATAAGCTCTCTAGGGAGACTCCCAGCCTCACTGCCAGAAAACAGTGCAGAAGCCAGCCAGCCAGAAGAAATGCCAGCTCTAATGAATCTTTCCCTGCTTATGACCAGAATCTCAAAACAGGGAGAGCTACGCAAAAGAGGAGCAAGGGCAATAGGCCCTAGAGAGTTTCTGAGGCCAGGCTTGTGAGCAGGAAGGTGGATGGACTTGAGTCCACAGATAATTTATGGACCAGCTTCTTTCTCAGACCTACAGAGTACAGAGGTGGCAGCTTTGGAGATTCTAGAATCTGATCCAGCTGTATGAGCCTCCAGCATGGCCCTTCTGCTAGGTTTGTCTGTTGGCTGGAATTAGGGTGGCCCGGCTCTGGGCAGTACCTAGTCACCCAGCTGCAGTGCAATTTCAAATGCAAGTTTGTATGTTGCCTCTGAGAAGTGCTGTGAGAAGTACAGATGGAATGAACACCATCACTTTGAGAGTAGCATCTGCATAAATCACTGTCCAGTGCATTCATTCCTAGTGACAGATTAATTCCTTTCTCAGGTTTTGCTTAAGAGTGTACCATGGAATACTAATACTATTCCCCAGAGAGAGAGAAAGAAAGAGGGAGAGAGAGGGAGACTCTAACTTGGTCCTTCTCAGTACAGTGAAAACTAAGACGACAATGTGTTCAATGAGGAGGGGTTTCCAACTTTCCCCAGCAGAGGAAGCTTACATGAAGACTGTGCTGTAGGATGCAGATTGTGGGGAAAACCATAGCTACTCATGATGTGTCTCTGCACTCTAAAAGCTATAGGATGTTGACTAACACTGATGCTATTCTGGGAGCTCTGTTAGTCCATTCTCAGCCTCTCCTTTAGGCAGGGTGGGGGCTGTGTTGTCCGTGGAGGGAGAACAGGACTGATGATTTGATGTCATTCAATTTTAAAGATGTAAAGGAAAATGTTTCCCGGAAGTATTCCCTTGAAAACAGCTCTGCGACACATGCCAAGTTCCTAGAAACGTTGAGCAAGGAAGGCAGGCAGGAAGGGAGGGGGAGTGTGTTACCTCCCAGGACTGGTTCCTCCCTGGGCATGTTTCTGAGCAAGCACCTGAAAAATGACTGTGATGGTATTTGCAGTTTATCAAGTCTTCCAGCAGAGGTGTCAGGAACAGAGAACTCACTTGTCACTCCAACATTTCCTGGCATTTGCTAACCACAACGAGGAATGGAGGGCAAAAGGATTACAGAATTAAGCGGCACTGGTACAGCAGCTGGTGAGGGGCTGAGATTTAGCTGTCACTTTGAAGAAAACTCCATTTCATTTTATGATTAGGAAGGAGTGAAAGTTAAAATAGGTGGGCTGGACTGGGCCGGCCTTCAGCCAGGTCTGCAGGGGAACAGCAGGGTCCTCTCTGCACAGAGGACTCTTGGCTGCCAGTTTGCACCATCAACTCATTTCCCCTCTGGATGCCAAGAGAAACCCATCACATCCCAATAAAGTCCAATTTCACAGCTATGGAAAAATTGTGAAATGGGGCCGTGACTCCATCAGAGAGGTTCTCCAGCACCTTGGACAAGTCCACACCTGTGCCTCAGCCTTTCTTTACCTCCAGGCTCTGCTCCTGGGCTGTGTGCCCCACGCATAACTCCTGCTCTATTAAGATCCAGCTAAGCATGGTCTCATTACATCCACCTGCCGCCCCCAAGTGATTTCACTCTACCTAAGTCCCCTGCTAAGCTTTTCCATAGAATTATAACTTCCTTTAGGGTATGGGCAGAGTTGCATCAGGTATTCCACACACTTTACTGTCAATCTCCTGTGTGCCCTGTGCTGAGGATGGTAAAAAGGGTGAACAGGACATAGTCCTAGTACCCAGACAGGGCCTAACACATAGTATATACTTAATACATATTTTAACAAAATAATAATAAACTTTTTAATGTTTATTCCTCATAAACTGATTGAAATACTCCCACAGACACATGATCATTGAAATCTATCTGCATATGAGTAGGACACAGAACTTAATTCTATGTCTTTTTGTGTACTAATTTGGCTCTTTGGTCATTGTGCATTAGGTTACATAAGCCAAAATGAATCATAGTATGAACTGTGAATCTTTCCATTCAACTAAGCTAGTAATGCGTACTCAAGAAAGGCCTCAGAGCAAACTGAGTAAATGTTTAAGTAATAGACCCTTAGGCAAGCTGGTGATTACAAATGTTAGTAATACCCCCTTACTTTGTTGCATCTGTTAATGATGAGTGCAAGATTAGCATTTGATATTATTTTCTTATAGAATTTTAGGATGAGGATAATTTAACTTGTTGGTAGTGCTGCTAGCACAGAACTGAAAATCCTGGTATTAGAAATCTACTGCACGTGATTAATTCATTGTTCTTCTCTGTGTACTTGTTACCATCTTATTTTTGTGATAGCAACATTTTGGTTTTAAATTTTTTATGAAACAATTCTTTTTCCTATATTCAGCTTTTAGGGGAAAAATCATATAAATCATACTAAAAGAAGCTAGTGTCAGGGTTTTAGTCTAAGGATTTACTTTTAGGTATGTCTTATATTGGTAGAAATTCAACTCAATCCTTTAGCATTTTCTTCATTAAAATACAAAATGAGAGATTTGTTGTTCAACATGAAACTAATCAACTGCTTCAAGGCTTAAACAGCAAACCATTATATTGTGTGCCATTTAGCTGGGCAGGAAAACTGACAATTTTTTATTGAAAATTATTTTATACCAATGGTACAAAATAAAATATGAAACTTTATGCTCACTTAATTAGCAGCTATAATTCACAAGGCCATTTAACTTCCTAATCTTCTACATTCATATGCTGATTCATTCACTTAATCAACCAACATTACTTGGCATTGTTTGCCAAGAATGGAGAAAACCACCACAGTTCCTATTTCTAGATCTCTTGCAAACTACTAAGAAAGCATTACAATAAATAATGTCAAGGTATCATCAGATATAGGATGTTTTTGTGAAAAATTCAGTGCTAAGGACCCAAACTACAGATGAAATCCTAAATCCCAAAGTGATCGTATTGTATTTGTAGGTAGGACCTTTAGGAGATATTTAAGTCATGAGGGTAGCGTTTGCATGAATTAGTATCCATATAAGAGGAGACATGGAAGAGATGATTGTTCTCTGCGATCTGCCATGTGTGGAGACAAAAGGAAGGAAGCCATCTGCAAACCAGGAAGTGAGTACTCAGCATACACTGGATGGGGTAGTGCCTTGGTCTTTCACTTTGTAGCTTCCAGAACTGTGAGAAATACATGTTTGTCATTTAAGCTATCTAGTTTATGGTATTCTATTATAACAACCTGAATTAAGGCATTCAGTGATAGCATAAGAGACAGAAAAAAAGTCTAGGACAAGAGAATTTCAAAGAATTCTACCAAAGTAGAATTACAGTTGAGCTTTAAAATAAGAGAAGGAAATTCTCAGTTGAATAAGAGAGAGGAGTCTCCTTTGTAACTAAGGGGTTCAGAATATTCCAAGGATAGAATCATAGGCACTTTGAAGGACTAAATATCATTTTATGAGTATAGGAAGCAGAGCAGGTAGAGATGTGAGTGAGGCTGTAAGAAGGTGAAAGAGTCAGGTCAGGAAGGGCCTTTTAGATTTTATAATTAATTTATAATTGTCACTCTAGGGCTCAACAATTACATGAATCGAGGCTTAATCATTATGAAATATTTCTTACTTCTACAATTACCTCTCTTTAGTCTTTCTTAAATATTCCATTTTTCCTTAAACTTCCTCCACAGAAGTTTCTATAGAACTTAAGAGCACATATATATACATATACAATTATATATGTATACATACATACATATACACACATACACACATACACATATATATATAATAAACACAATTCACCCTTAATCACAGCTAGCTTCTATTGCTCTTTGAGTCCAGTGTTATCTTGTTTCTGTGACTGCGACATGTACAGTCAGGACAGAGGCTGAAAGTTTTCAACTTTCTCTGATTCCTCATAGTACTCTGCATAGAATAGCCACTTTGGAAACTCCTACTGATTAATATTTGACAGTGAAATATTTCCTTTTCTTTTAATACTCTTTAATTATTGATATACACATTTAGAGAAAACCCACAAAAACACTCATGCAGTTTCAAGTTCTGAAATGTATAATCAACTCAAAGCTGAAAAATTTTGAACTGTTTCCAAATTCTCCAATGGTGATGGGTAAACTTCCTCTATCTTCCCAGAATTAATTCTCAAAGTCATCATATTCAAATTCTCTTTCTCCTTGTGACACTCTAGAAGGCTGACCTTTAAGTTGTTTTGTTAAAAGAGTGATTTTGGAGGACATATTGGTTAAACAATGTTTGTAACTGAAATATGAAAGTCAATCCTAATTATTATGATTTAAATATTGACCTAAGTATTTCATTAGGTATATTTATATGAGTTCCTCCATGCTGAGTTGTGGCACTTTAACACACAGTGCAAATGTCACTCCAAGCAGACCTGGAAGGAGGAGTTAGTTACAGGTGCCCTTCACTAAAGACCCCACAAGTTGTTGCTTCAGATAAAGTTGCAGTGAATCCACATTCCCCAAAGGCTATAAATTCCATGGTCAAATGCAAAAACAGAGAACATTATATTCCTTTCAACCTGATGTAATTGGGCCTAAAAGTGAGTGTTAGGTGTAAGTTGGAGACTATGTCTGCATTAAATGGAAATATGCAAGCTAAGCATGGCATCAATAATGCTGAGCTAAATCTTCCATATGCAACCTAGGTGGCAATGCATATCCCCATAAGCATCCCATTTCAGTTAGGGACTGTAGATTTCAACAAAACATAATACCAACCTTTGTATCCTTCAGAATACAGTTACCAAATGGGTAGAAATATAAAAGTCAAGCTTTGCTACTTCACTTTCCTCCTTAAAATGTCTGGTTTCAGTTCACTGGGCTTTGTCCTAATGGGTCATCTTAGACAAGTCCAAGTTCTGACCTCTGGTTCTCCCCTTCTAGTTCTTGTCAAAGCCAATGCCTATGCCCTCCTCATAAAATCTTTTTCATGCCCTTTGCCTCAAAAGACACACCTCCTCTTCTTCAAACACTCTTTGAAGGTTATGTCCCTGTGCAAGTGACCAGTCTTACTTCAGCAGTTCCATAAATTGTGAGTACATGATTTTTTTTCATGGCAATCATAAGCCTTTATGAAACACATATTAGCATAGAGGAATGCAAAGTGAGACACTCTACATCTGATAAAATTCATGGTGTGAAACCGTCTGACTTAGAGACCTTTGCTTGTTCAAAATTAAATGCCAAATCTCTGAAGGAAATCTTGTGTTTTAATATCTACATCAAGAAGTAATAAAGGTAGACATATTTTCTGACATCCTCAGGGCTGGCAGGAGATCAGCTACAGTTCTGTCACTAATGAAGACCCCAGGAGGGTAACAAATTACACAAAATGGTATGATAAGTAAAACTTCTATCATAAAATGACTTGGTCATTTTTTTGAAGTAGATGTATTTTGAAAGTCTCTTCAATTTTTATCAATGACTTGCTATTCTTGAGTCCTTTCAGATGGGCTAGTTTTCCTGATAAGATGGAGAAAAAACTAAGTGCAGAGAAACAGCAATTTTATTTTTTATTTGTTCTCTGGACCCTTCCCGCCTACCTAATCCACAGAACTGTCTTTTGTAGGTATGTTCATCTTCCTTCCCATGAAGAATCTATCATGTTCTATTTTATTGTAAATTGCCAACAATTCCTCTAAAAAACAACCAAAAGCCCCATACCTCTTTTTCTTTTAATACATAATATCTATCAAGCATTGTCTACTAGAGAAAAAAAAGAAATGATGAATATTTGAGAAGATAGACATATTTAACTTGATTTAAACATTACACAACATTATATACTATGCAGGTACTAATACATTAAAATGTATCAAAATATAATATAAAATATAACATGGTAACCCCAAAATGTGCACAAGTCTTATGTTTTTATATATCAGTTGAAATACACTTTTAAAATTATCTTATAAAAGAAAAAAAATAGATCGGATGATAAAATGGTCATTACTTTGGTGGCATTTAAAATATACTCAAAATTATATGGTTAAGTCTTCTTGCTTTTGACTTAATCCATAAACAATTTTGAGAAGTAAAAATGTTCATTAACCTAGGAAAAGAATGAAACCTTGAATGTATGTTTTTGAATGTTTTCCTCTGGGAAACCACTACTCTGATCATGGCATTTTCTTAAAATTCCAAAGCATGACTACTATGGTTGGGATCATGAAAGTAAAAAGGATAGTCCCAACATTACGATAAGTAGTCCATCAGCTACACCTTGAGAAAACTACACCCCCATGTCAATGCATATACTATCTTGGGGCTAAGATAGTTCTCTGAAGTTACATTAGCAGCTAGCTTCGGTGCAATCAATGGAAACACTATTGGCAGATGAAAACTAACGGTAGACAAGCTGAAAAGCTTAAAAAAAAGTGCCAAAATGAGCATTGAGGTAAAAGGACTGGAGGAAAGAAGGGTGCAGCCATTCATTCCAAGAAGTAAAGGAAAGACTAGTTGATGCCTGGCACATCCAGGCCACTTGTTCTTAACTCTACCTTGATCTTTCTGCATCCTGATACAAATTGTGGGATGCTCTGTGTGCCAGCTCTTTGTTCATTATACAGATTTAATTTACAGGATGTGAAACCACAATATTAATGTTCAAATTATAGAATTAATATTGAGTCTTCCTACTTCACAGAATGAGTGATAATATAAAGTGGAAGCTCTTTAGTGGTTCCTACAGATCAGCTTTCCCACAGATGCAAGAGCTGGCTGGTTTTTGGTCAGAAGTGAGAATGCTAATTTGTTTCTATTCAAGGTCAGATTGTGGCTACACTCAGAGGATTTCTCTGAACTCAAAAGGTCACAATTTATCCATTAAGGTGGTAAAAGGATATTGGGTCTACCCATGGCATAGTGTTTGTTTTTTCTTTCCAACTTGACTATAAATCACATGAAAAAGAAAATGTGCATCCTGTTATTTTAACATCTCCTTGGCATCTAGAAAATAAATGTCCCAACAGCATTTATTCATCCATCTGCTTATTCATGCTAGGCATTTATTGACATCTTTAAAAAATCCATAATGTTTGATAGGTGATAGTGTAAGATTTTAAGGGTTGGGAAAATCTCTTAACTAATTTTATATGCCATGGTAGCATCAAGCTGAGTTTTTCATGTAAAAGACACTCCATAAATACATCTTGATTTGTAATTTCTGCTTACTGACCCACCAAATCCCTAGTGTGGTTGGGAGCCTGGTTATTAAGCAAAATAGTCAATAACCCAGTGTCAGGCAAGAAAAAAAAAAATCAGGATAAAGGAAGAGCATTGTAGATTAAAGGACTTTTGAGAAAGTAGTAGCTGAGATGCGTCTTGAGATTCATAAATGCAAAGAGGAGAGAGCATTCTCTCAGCCCGTCTGCACCTTTATGTGCCCTGTGCACATAATGGCTCAAAGCTGAAATTAACTAAAGTATGTTGGTACCAATGTTGAACCAGAATATAAAAGGCTGTGAAGAACACTTTTTCTAAACTTCAATTTTCTTATTTGTAAAGAAAGAATAATTGTACCTATAGTGATAGCTGACCACAACCAACCAAGCAAAGGAAGTAAGTAATCATTCAACAATACAGGTTTATATTCCAGCTCTAGCACTTATGACCACTTTATGATTATATATTCCTGGAAAATTTTGAAGTCTCAGAACCTTAGATTCCTCTTCGGTTTTTAAGATTACACCTGGTGATGAGTTAAAAGCATTCAGCATCAGAAATGTTTATATATACACAGAAAACAATGTACAGTAATTTTATTAATACTATGGTACATTTCGTTATTTCTTCTAGGAAAACTGTAAGTAGAATATAATACAAGTAAAACTAAAATATGTAATAGGCAGCCACTGTCCATTTTGGTAGCTTCGCATACCTGTTTCTAGAAGGAAAATAAGCGCCTTTTGATTGTATGCTTTTCAAGGAACTTGAGAGAGCTGACTGAATTCTTATAATAAGCTGTGCTTGTAAAAATATTCATTCATTCATTCATATTCTGTTTTCAGATGAGAAAACTGAGGCTTAGAAAAATTCTTCTTCACCTACATAACAGATGCAAGTGTGAAACAAGATTCAGGGCCAGATATGTTTACCTGTAAAATCTATGCTCTGCTTTAAGCCATTCACAATCTCTGATGTGCTCCGGTTGCTAGAATCAATCTCCATTAGAAGAGGAATATTCATATTATTCATAGGCATTTAGACTGTGAGAGACCTGGGGCATCGTTTGGCCCAGGGTTTAATCTTCTCTCTTGTTCTTGTTCTTGTTTTTCTTTCCTTATCCTTTCTTTATTTTTTCTCTTATTTTCCATTTCCATCTATTTTTTCCTTCCTCATTATTTTTAACAACTAAAAGTGAAAAAATCTCCACATAATGTGGATTATGAATAAAAATAAGGGCCCTTTTTCCAATGTTTTTTGAACATCAAAACAAGGTGTCATAAAACTTCAATTTAGAATAACTAACCTAACATAATTACAAAATATTACTCCTTTCCACTTGCCTACAAAATTAGACCAGGTCTGCATCTGTGGAACAATGAAGGCCCAAATCAGTCTACCAATGAGCTTGTTAACATACATGACAGCAAACAAATGCTGACTATTTTAGAAACAAAATTTCCAGAGCTGTCTTGATACTGCAGCATTTTAGACAGACTCTTTGATTTTCAGAGTTTCCACAGCAACAACAAGAATATAAAACCCAGAATTAAATAACTCTAGGTTCAAACCCCAATCTTGTCACTTACAGGGTTTATGATTTTCAGCAATTTATGGAGCCTAAGCCTTCACATCCTCTTCCTCAGCAGCAGGATAGGACCCCAAACCACCATTCATTGTTCTGTAGCAACAATGTGACCACTGGGGGCCATGTTAAAAGGACAGACAAGACAGGAGTGCCTGATGTCAGTGTGAGAAAACATTAATACTTGGAAATACACATATGAGTACAATAAAGTAATAAAGAACTAAAAACAGTAGAAAGAATTTGGATAAAGGACTCGTGGTAGACTCAATATGGTGTCATTGAATGTCAAACACAAAAGGCAAGCGAGAGCAAGGGGAAAGAGGAGAAGAGAATTACATAGAGAGGAACAGCATGTGCAGTTGCTGTGAAGGGTGGAAGGGCTTTCAGTCTGGGGAGCTTGAAAGAATGCCCAGTGTGTACAGTGTGAGAAATCACATGAACTGAGGTCAGAACAGGGATGTGATCTGACAAGAACTTCATAGTTGGTGCTGAGGAGTGTGGCTTTTGTTCTACGTGTACTGGGAGTCACTTATGGGTTAAAACAGATGTGATCAGACCTGTGTCAACAGGAGGAGGGATAGAATTGTAAACTTAGCATTTGATCATTATTGGTATTTACATCTCATCTCATCCTTCCCTATGCTTCCCTATAACTCTCTCTTGACTTTTCTGCACCTCTCAGGTTTTGTATTCAGAAAACATGATCCCAGAGCGTGCTCTCATGGTAAAAGTATATCCATGTGTGTTTTGTCTATAAAATTAGCAAAGTGATTAGGACTTCAGCAACTCTTTTGCATTCTTGAAAGCACTAATTTCTTTACCTATGAAATTATGAAAATACACATGGATGGTTCTCAATTCTGGTCTGGCATAGTATGCAACTAAATAAATATTAGTTATTATGATTTAAGCATGACAGAATTATTAATATAATGCTCAAGATCAGAGAGAGGGGTTCCAATATCCTGGTAAGATGCTCAAAAGAAACCCAGTGAAGCATTATTGACTAGAGACAAACTGACATCATGTTAACCAAGAGCCTCAAATAGATACTTGAAGATAAAATCAAGCTACTCCATGCTGTTTGTCTGGCTAGCATCATGATTCTTAGTTTTATATTCTTAGACCAATTTGTAGACTTTTAGACAGAGTACAAAAACTCTAGTTAGACATTATGTCCATTAGTCCCTAGAACCTCACATTCTTGCTGCTTCAAAAATTATTTTTCCTTCATTACACATGAAAATTTTACCATTACACATAGTATGGGAACAAGAGGCTGGGTTATGTCAAAGATCTGAATATGGAGGATTCCTTTCTCCAAACAGAATCTTAGAGTTGTATGGAACCCATTTCATCATCTCTGGATAAGATGGCTCCAAATATGCTTCAGTGATTCAGATAGGCTTCCAAGGCAGTCTGAATTATTCAATTTATGATCCTGGGCTGCATACCCTCCCAAAGAGGAGGTCTCTGAAACTCTATGGGCAAAACACATCATATTTTTCTGCAATACCACCCAGTTGCCCCAACAAATATTTCAGGAGCAGCTTGCTCTGGGAAAGCAGGCTGGCTTATGTGCACTGGCACTCTTCCTTTCTTCTATTCATTGTTTAAAAAACTAGGTAGAGGGCATATTACCATCCAATTCATGGCATGCCTATCCTGTCTCATGAAACTTTTTCTGGATGTATTTAGATTACTAATTAAAACAAGGCCATCAAGGATAAGAAAGATGTCTCTTCTTTATAAGTTTGCTGAGAAAACATTGCCTTGTGGGATTTTAATGGGAATGCTGTAAATAACTCCAAGTGAGAAAATGTCATATTAGGAAGGATGATATGAAGACATTTTACAATTTCCTCAGATAACACACTAAAGACAGATCTGTGTATGGTTTTCCTATGAAGAGTGCATGGATGAAAATACCTGGGGAAGAGTCACTGGGTGCCCTTTAGTAGGCTATGTGCTCCTTCTGGGCTCTGATCTCAAATGACCAGAACCTTAATGGACATCATGCGGCACAGAGACTAAAATCAGCTTTGAAAATTACTTGCTCCTAAAGCACGAGATATGTGCATTAATAAAGACACCAATAGGAATGGCAGCAATCAGAAATAGGTGGACTTAATATTGAATTTCATATTTGAACAATGTGCAAAATGCCCACAGCATCATTTTTTGATGTCAGATTTTTTTAATGTCAAACACAGAGACATTAATCTAGAAATAAAACTACTAGAACTAAGGATTATATAATGTGGCAAATCTGAACAATCTCTAAAACAGAATACCTTGAATATACAACTCATTTGATCAATGGTAAAGAAATGGATTGTTAAGAGAGAAGAAAAAAAATCGATCTTAAAAATCAAGCAATTCAGTGGGCACATGTAAACACAATCATAGATATCATACAGAGTCAGAAATGAAAAAGAAAAAATTTAAGTTCGAAATCAGGCTAGAAATACGTTACTATAAAAACAGCTCTATGGTTTGAAATAAGATTTCAAATTTCCTTAGCAATAAACTTTTGATTTTTTTTATTGTTTTGGGGGAGTACTGGGAGTTTAACCCAGGGGCACTTTACCACTGAGCCTCATCCCCAGCTCCTTTTTATGTTTTTTGAGGTCTCACTAAGTTGCTTAGGGCCTTGCTAATTTGTAGAGGCTGGCTTTGAAGCCATGGTCCTCCTGCCTCAGCCTACCAAGTAACTGGGATTACAGGCATACACTACTGTGCCTGGCTTTGATTTTATTTTTTATTGAAACTTCATAATTATACATAATAATAGGAATAGCTATTCAATAATTGTACATGCATATAATTTGCTCAATCTCCTTCCCTAGTACCTACCCTTCCCTCCCCATTTCCCTCCCTGATTCCCTTGTTATACTTTATTGATCTCCCTTCTTTTATTATTATTTTAGTATATTATCATTATATATAAAGAATGATTTTATAGACATATATATAAATATATATATAAACATATATATTACATATATATCAGGATTCATTGTAGTATATTTGTATATGGGCATAGCATAATTTGGTATATTTCAATCCCTAGTATGTCCCTATGTCCCTGTGTCCCCCTACTTCCTCCCTTCTGTTTGTGAGATCAACCCCTGTTTTTTTTTTTTTAATCCCTAATTAGTTTTTCCTCTCCCTGGCTTATACATATGGGAGAAAATATTCAACCCTTGACTTTTTCAATCTGACATATTTCACTTAGAATGATGTTCTCTGGTTCCATCCATTTATCAGCAAATGACAATTTGATTTTTCTTTATGGTTGAGTAGAAATTAATTGTGTATATAAACCACATTTTCTTTACCCATTCATCTGTTGATGGGCTCTAAGGCTAGTTCTATAACTTGGCTATTGTGACTTGTGGTGTTTATCACTATAGCAGGCTAATTTTAGTTTTGTTTTTTTTTTTTATAAATGTCAATGAGGGGAAACTTTTGGTCCCTTGGTGATTCCATTCCTAGTCTTTTGACTTTACGGCTTTACAAAGTGGTTTTACTAATTTGAAGTCCCACCAATGATGTATAAGTGTATCTTTTCTCACATATCCTCACTAACATTCATTTTTATTTTTGTTTGTGATGATTGCCATTCTAGTGAGATGAAATGAGTGCAGTATTAATTTGTGTTTCCTTAAGGATATTAAAATGTTTTTAATGTAATTGTTGACCATTGTATTTATTCTTTTGATAATTGTTTACTAGTTCATTTCTCCATTTATTGATTGGGTCATATAATTTTTTATTGTTAAGTTTATTGAGTTCTTTATATATTCCAGATATTAACACCCTGTTAAAGAGTAACTGATGCACATTTTTCCCCATGCTATCATCCCTCTCTTTATACTCACTTGTTTCATTTTTTTTAATTTGATGCCTTCTTATTTATTGATTCTAGATTTTATTAAGGTTAAGCGGTCTTATTAAGGAAGTCAGTACCTGCACCAACATGTTGAAATGCTGTTCCTGTGTTTTCTTCTAGTGGTTTCAGTGTTTCATACTGATTCCTAGGTCTTTGATCTACTTTGAGTTGCTTTTTTGAGAGAGAGTGATCTAGTTTAGTTCTTCTACATATGAGTATCCTGTTTCCCCAGCACCACTTCATAAAATGGCTATCTTTTCTTCAACATGTTTTTGACACTTTTCCCAAGAATCAGATGACTATGTGGACTTGTCTCTGTGTCTTCTATTCCATTGGTTTTCATGTTTGTTTCTATGACAACACCATGCTACTTTTCTTACTATGCTCTGTTGCACAATTTGAAATAAAGTATTATGATGCCTCTAGCCTCACTCTTGTTGCTCAGAATTTGTCTATTTTGAGTCTTTTATTCCTCTATTGAATTATATAACTCTTTTATGTAGTACTATGAAGAATGTCATTGGTATTTTGATGAGAATTGTTTTTAATTTGTATTTACTTTCACTAATATAGCCATTTGATAATATTAATTGTGCTGATCCATGAACATGGTAGATATTTTAATTTTCTAAGGTCTTTGCCAACTTCTTTTTTTAATGTTTTATAACTTTCATTGTAGAGGTATTTCACCTCCTTAGATTTATTCCTAAATATTTTATTTTAAGGCTGTTGTAAATGGAATAGTTTTCTTAATTTCCTTCTCAGCAGATTCATTATTATAGTATAAGAACACTATAGATTTTTGTATGTTAATCTTATATCCTGCTACTTTTCAGACTTTGTTAATCATATCTAGAAGTCTTATGGTGGAGTTTCTTGTTTTTTGGGAAGGTATTCTAATTGTAGCATCATGTCATCAGTAAAAAGAAATAGTTTGACTTGTTCTTTTACTATTCATATCACTAATTTCCTTCTCTTGCTTGATTCTTCTCTCTGGCTAGAGTTTCAAGAATTATATTGAATATTAGAGTGGACATCCTTGTCTTCTTCCTGCTTTTTGAGGAAATACATTCAGTTTTTCTCTATTCAGGGTGATGGTGGCTTTGGGTTTGTTATATACAATCTTTATGAGATTGAGGTAAGTTTCTTCTACTCCTAATTTCTTCAGTATTTTAACATGAATCATGGTGAACTTCCTCAGAAGCTTTTTCTGTTTCTATTGATACTATCATATAAATTTTGATCTTGATTCTATTTATGTGATGAATTACATTTCTTGATTTGCTTATGTTGAATCAATCTTACATCCCTTGGATGAATCCAACTTGGTCGTGGTGTATAATCTTCTTAATGTGCTTTTGAATGTGGATTACTAGTATTTTTTTTTTGGTACCGGAGATTGAATTCCGGGGTACTTGACCACTGAGACACATCCCCAACCTTATTTTGGTTTTGTTTTCTTTATGTAGAGACAGGGTCTCACTGAGTTACTTAGCACCTTGCCACTGCTGAGGCTCTCTTTGAACTCTCAATTCTCAGCCTCTCAAAGTGCTAGGATTATAGGCATGCACCAAGGCACCTGGCTGGATTACTAGTATTTTATTAAGGACTTTTCATCTGTGTTTATCAGGGATATTGGTCTGTAGTTTTCTTTCCTTGATGTATCTCTATCTGGTTTGGATACCATGTTGACACTGTCCTCACTGAATAAAGGAAGAAGAGTTCCCTCACTTTTATTTCATGAAACAATTTTGAAAAGGATAGGCATTCATGCTTCTTTAAAGGCTTGGTAGAACTCAGCTAAGACTCCATCTGATCCCACTCCTTTCTTTGATGGAAGAATTTTTGTCACTGCTTCAATCTTTTAGCTTGCTATTGTTTTTTTTACATTTTCTATAATCTCTTGTTTCAATTACCAGTAACCCATATGTATCTAAGATTTTGTCAATATCCTCTAGATTTTCTAGTTTATGGGTACATATGTCCTCAAAATAATCTCTAATAATCCTTTGGATTTCAAAACTTTCCATGGGGATCTTTCCTCTTTCATCCCCAATTTTGTTGATTTTGTTCTTATTTCTCTTGATTAGTTTGGCTAATGGTGTACCAATCTTGTTTATATTTTGAAAGAACCAGCTTTTGTTAAATGATCCTAAGTATTTTTTTATTTTTATTATAGTAATTTTGGATCTGATTCTTAGTATTTCCCATCTTTCACTGGTTTGGGAATTTGTTTCATCCTGCTTTTCTAGGGCATTGAGATGTAGCATTAAATTGTTTATTTGTGATCTTTCTTTAATGTAGGCAATTAATGCTACAAAGTTTCCTCTTAGAACAATCTTTATAGTGTCTCAGAGATTTTGGTAAAGTGTATCATTATTCTCTATTGATTCTAGGATTTTTAAAAATTTCTTCTCTCACTTCCTCTATGATCCATTCCTCATTTATAAGAATATTCTACCATATCCCTGTGTTTATATGTTTACATATCCCTATAATATTTCTTGTTGTTGATTTCTGTTTCACTCTACAATGATCTGATGAGATGTGACTATAATGTTTATTTTCTGTTTACAAACACTTGACTTATGGTCTATAATATTGTCAATATTAGAGAAGGTTCCATGAGCTGCTGAGAAGAAAATGAATTCAGCTGTTTATGAAAGGAATATTCTATATAATCATTGTTAGGTTCATTAGATTTATCATATTATCATAAATGTATTTATTGATTTCATGTCTGGATGACCTGTCTATTGGTAAAAAGAATGTGTAAAAATAACTATTATTATTTTGTTGTCTATCTGAGAGTTACTGTTAAGAATTGTTTGCTTTATGTAATTAGGTGTACCAACTTTGGAGCATTAATATTTACTATTGTTATATCTTTTTTTTGATTGGTTCTTTTACCATGATGTAGTGACCTTCCTTGAATCATCTTCTTTTTCTTTTTTTGATACAAGGAATTGAACTCAGCAGGTGCATTCACTGAGCCACATCTCCAGCCCTATTTTATTTTATTTAGAGACAAAGTTTCACTGAGTTCCTTAGTGCTTTGCTGTTGCTGAGGCTGGCTTTGAACTCAAGATCCTCCTGCCTCAGTGCCTCATCCTCCAGAGCTACTGGGATTACAGGCATTTGCCACCATGCCCAGGTTGCATCTTCTGATTAATTTGCTTGAAATCTATTTTGTCAGATGAAAATAACTACTCCTGTTTCCTGTTTCATATTGCAATTTGTGGGGAATATCTTTTTTCCACTCCTTCAGTTTCAGCCTGTGGATGTCTTTGCTTATGAGATGAGTCTGTCGTAAATAGTTTGGTCCTGTTTTGTTTTGTTTTTTAAATCCACTCTGATAGTGTATGTCTTTTAATTGAAAAGTTGAGACTATTTACATTCAGAGCTATATGGAAAGTTAGTTATTATTTCCTATAATTTTGATTTGTTTCATATATTTAATTTAATCTTAATTTTCATTTGTTTAACTGTTCTTCTAGTATATGCTACCCATTTGGGAAATCAGGGGTTTGTTTTTGCAGTCTTCTGTGGGTTGCATTTGTATAGTTTCTATTGTGCTGGCTAATGGTCATGAATTACTTTTACTTAACCTTATTTTGAAAAGTTTTTGTTTCTTCTTTGATTGTGAATAATAAATTTTCTGGGTATAGCAAACTTGGTTGGCAACTGTTTTCTTCCTATGCTTGGTTTATTTCATTCCATACCTTCTTTGATTTTATCCCCACCCCCTCTTCAATCCTAATGACTCTTAACTTTGATCTCTTAATGTTGTCACATATTCCTGTTATATTCTGATTATGTTTTTTTTTAAATTTATTCTTTTTCTTACTGCTTACTGAATATTCAAATTCATATATCTTGTTGTTGAGGACTGAAATTGTGTTTTCTACATAACATATTCTGTTGGTGAATCTTTCAAGTGAATTTTTTATTTGATATATTATGTCTTTCATTTCAGAAGTTTTCTTTTCAAAATCTCTCTTCCTTGAAATGTCTTTCACCTCCAGTATTTGCTCTCCTAATCCATTCCTTAGATCACCTTTTACATCATTAATAATTTTAATTTCAACTTTCTGTAGTATTTTTCTGGAATTTCATACCCTTTGATGTCTGTGTGTTCCTTTAATGGGGGATTATAAATTGGGAGTGGCACTTGTTATTCCTATTGTTTTCAAAGATCTGAGACTCGCACATCTGTTGAGATGAATTCCAATTCCTATTTTATGAGGGGTTCCTTTGAGGAATGCTTGTCTATGTCCTAATAAGTCTTGTGTTGTGTATACATTTTAGCATCAACACATAGTTTCAGTGTAATCCAAGTCTTAACTTGAACCTACAGTATAATTCAGTTAGCCCCCGAAAAACTGCTAATTCTTGGAGAATTGCTACAATGCTACAGATTCTTGTGAGACTCTGTCTTGGAACTTCTTTCTGTTTTTGCTGTAGGAATGAATTCCCCCCAACCCCCACATAGCTATTCATGTTTGGGAACTGATTATCAGTTTGGAGTTTGTTTCTCCTATTATATGTGTTGAAGTTTGAGTAGAGTTAGTTTGTGTGGGGAGCAAGGTGTATTATCTCTTATCTGGGTTATGGATATAGCTAAGCAAGAGTCTCTACTACCCTGTGAATTTGTAGTGTCCCAGTAGATTCCCAACACCTCTCAGAATATTGGTAAAACACAACAGCAGTGAAAAATATATGGCACAAAAATAAATACCAAGTGCCTACTATGACATCCATAACACTAATTATCACAGAAAGAGGAATGATGGGGTTACTAATTAACAACAGCAACAACAACAAATAGGCATTAACTAGACCTACCCTTTAAGATAACAATAGGTGTCAACTATGCTATCCACAGCACTAAGAATCACAGCAATGTTAATGGTAATGTGTTATGGTTTAGATACAGATTATCTCCCATAAGCTCAAGTATGAGACAATACAAGAATTTTCAGAGGTGAAATAATTAGATTTTGAGAAATGAAACTTAACTGATGAATTAATCCACTGATATGGACTGACTGCAAGGTAAAGGTAGGCAAGTAGGTTGTGACTGGGGGAAATAGATAACTGAGGGTTTGTCTTTGAAGTTTATATTTTGTTACTGGTGAGTGGAGCACTTGGTTTGCTTCCTGGCTATTATGTTCTGAGCTGCTTCCTCTGCCATTCTTGCAAACCATGATGTTTGCCTTACCTTTGGCCCAGAGGTATGTAGTCAGTCAATAATGGACTTGATCTCTCTGAAACCATGAGCAAAAATAATTTTTTTCTTTTCTCTATGTTGTTCTTGTACAGTCTTTTGGTCACAGTGATGAAAAACTGACTAAAACTTAGAGGCAGGAATTATATAAACTAAATAGTTCTAAAACATGGTAAATTTATGGTTCACTAAGCAAAAGAAAAGTGGGGTTGAAAGGCAACCCCACTTTTGGAATACTTAAATTGGAATACTTAAGTTTGGAATACTTAAATTGTGAACAGAGAGAAAGCAGAAGAGTGGTAACAAGTGATAACTTCAAAGAAAGAGTAGAAAAAATAAATAAAAGAAATAAAATAAAGACAGCCAAAGAGATAAACACATAACACGTGTATTAGAGGAAAAAGAAAGAGTAACAAGAGAAACAAAAACAAAACAAAGCAAAATCCGAAGAAAACACAAAAATTCTTAACCTTCAAAACAAAAAATAAAATTTTAAAATGTAATTATATGTATACCCATAAACCAACCAGCACATCAAGAACACCAAAAGATAGACAGATAGAAAGAAAAAGGAAAGGAAGGAAGCAAAGAAGGAAGAAAGGAAGAAAAAAGGCAAAATTGCTTAATGTGAAATGAAAGGATTGTCACCACTGAGGTGGTCAAAACTTTTGAAAAGCAAGGGTGGGTGAGCACTGTCTATCTCACATTGCCCTTTTTTCTGTTTCTTCTTGGGCTATGTACTCCTTAGAAAGAGCAAGGGTTAGGCTCCATTAAAAACTTCCTGTTTTTGTGTTTCTCATCAAATTGCCAGCTGGGATGTCCTGGAACTGAAGCTGGTTGAAAGCACTCTTGGGTTACACCTTCTACCAGTATAAAGTAGGATGGGATGTGAAGTGCTCTCCATTAAAGTTTTGTCTGGACAGACTGATCAATGCATAGGTGGGGCTGATGCAGAGATTTAAATGGGAAGTTCTAGTATCTAGGGTTTAGCTCTAATCATGCCTTTGTGACTTTGTCAGGTGCTATCTGCGCTAGAGAGATTAGATCAACATGCCCCTAGGGATGGGCAGATGCTAATCTCTGCAGGGCTTTTGGATCTCAAGAACCTCCCAAAAGTGCTATATATGTAACATATATATGCTATGTATGCATATATAGCAGGGTAGGGTAACCAACCCTGTTCAGGTCTTGCACACTCTACCATTCATAAATGTGGCCCTCCCAGGCTCAGTTTCCAAGTGCAATCTTGCTCATTTGTCCAGTTTCTGGACCCTCTTTATCTTATCCTGGTAAGCTAGCAGACTGAAAGAGAAAGTGAGCCACATTGTACTTCACATCATCAATGTGAATCTCCCTGGGCACAATCCTTTCTCTGCCCGTGTTCATCCTACTCCGCCCAGCATACCCAAAGTTACAAAGTAAATGCTTGCTGGGATAGTATGGCATTAGTTGCTATGGTCTCCTGGGCTCCTCCTGTAACATCAAGCCCAGTGTGATGTCTTCAGGATGGCTCCCTTCCTCAGCTCTCTCCTTGCCAGTTGAGAACCCTGGAGAATTTTCCAAACACCAGCTAGCAATCTGACTCTATTCTGCAGGTTTTCCCATGTTCAATTTGGCCACTGTGGTTCTCTCTGTGTTGCATCTTCCCTCTGTAGTAAACTGGCGCTGTTGCTGCCATCAGCTTGGCTCCAGTGTATTCTTTCTTGTCCTCTGTTCAAAGCACTTGAATTTCTGGGTCTCCAAGATTCTCTGACTGTCTGATATTGAATTTCAATGAATTCCGTCTCCCACCCTGCTGAGAAACAGCACTTCTGCTGCTTGAATCCCAAGCCTCACAACTACTGAAAAGTATACCCTTCCTCAAATCCACTGTCTTTGACTATAATTTCATTTATTCTGAAGTTATAAATACCTCAGTTTCATCATCTGTGAAATTGGAATAATGTCACCTTAGGGAAAAATGCTTGAGGATTAGCTACTTAATGTTTACTGCATTGTTTATTATAATAAGTTCTTTAGAGGCTGGGAAAAGTATGTGGTGAATACAGAATGAGGTGAATAAATCAATACAAATAAAACCTTTGCATGTATAGTATATGTATGCATAAAAAGTATATTATATGGCGGAGAGTGATAAAATATTTTCTTAAGTGGAAGAAAGAAACAGAGCCCTGGAAGGTACAAAATAGGTCATTCCTAATGGGTGAAAATATTCCACATAACATACTGCCCCTCACCAAACATCTGATTTATACCAGCCAGCTGCATTTTTAGTACGCCTTTAATGTGTATTTATATTTTTAAACATCAAGAAGTTGATAGTCTTTAAAGGCAGCATTTACAGTTGTTTGAACTTTAGAATCCTTTTCTAGGGAAGCATCTGGGCTTGCCTGCAGTTTGAAAATATGTTGTCTTCCTTTCAGTCGTTGTTTTTCTAATATGTCTCATGACCGTGTAATGCTATGTTGCCTGGAGTAGATGTCCCTAGGAGTCCAGAGAGTCAACTGCCTGTCTTAATTTCTTCCATGACAATGATCACATCTACTCAGGGTTATTATATGCTAGTAGCTGGGAAATTCAACTCTGTCTAGCAGGAAAATTCAGAATATAAATTTTCAGCTGCCTTAGAAATCAGAGGGCATGTTCTAGTTTTATCAGTTTTCTGAAAATGTACTTAGAGTACTGTTAATTATTTTGACCATTTTATCTGGTACTTGGTGCAATACCCAATGTCCTCAGAAGCAAGCCAACTTGGTACTCTCAACCACTGAGTCCTCAGATATCTTATACCCTGGCAAATGACTGAGAAGTGTTTATTCAGAACCACCAAAAGAACACGAGAACAATGCGTTCTAAATAGCTTCAGTCAATATTATTTCTAAAAGTTTATAGCTGTTTTCTGAATGTTTTAAATAGAAACAAACTTTGAATATGGGGTGTTTTAAGTATTCTTGTTGGAAACATTCTGAAAATTTTCAGATGCATGCCTAAGAGCAAAAATAAGGCTCCTGGAAGGTTTAGTGGTCTGGGAGGAAAGAAATCTGGTCCCTTCATCTCTGGTAACAAGTTTCTAGAATTCTGGAATTTCATAACTATGTGAACCAACATCATTAAATATCTTGACTTCTAGGCCTTTTTCCCCCTAAAATCACTGTTGTAGCTTTTGTTTTGTTTTCAAAGTCATTTTCAAACTATTAGGTCTTAACACCTTTTGAGTCCTCATATCACCTTGCTGGACTGTTTAATGGATTCTGTTGAGGTGTAAAGATAAAATACTTGTTTCCACTTCTGGAACCATTGCCCAACCTACCCAGGATTTCTACTTGGATGGACTTGGATTATCTTCTCAAAACAATAAATTATCACTAAGTGTGAAGTTAACTATTAATAAAATTAAGCTTGTAAGTTTTAATCGACTCAATCAGGATCACTCATTTGAAGTGCTACACTCACTCACTTTGTTCTAATACTCCTTCTTAGAGGAAAATACAGAGAAAGGATGCAGTTCTTTTATTTATATTGAAGACTATCACAAGCTTGGTTACTTTTACAGGTGGATGTTGTGTAAACCTGTGAAGAAACAGATTATCAGACCTATCGATTGTTAACCTCCTTTCAGAGGACATTGTGTTAGCAGTGTGCTTCACTCCAATGTTTACTTGACCAGCAGGTTGAGTGCAAGCTTTTACCTGAAGAAAAGATACCAGCTTGGCTCAGAATCAGATTTTCAAGGGAAAACTGAAAAGTATAATGTAGGTTGATAATTATGAAGCTCTTTCTTCTCATTCTTCTTCAACTACTTCTGAACAAGGAATGCATAAAAATGGCAAGACTGTAAACCACTGTAAAGTTTGTCTAAAAGTAACAAACTATACAATGTGTAGGCTAATAAATATGTGCAGAGTAATCACAAACAGGGTGTCAGCTTGTGACTCTATGATAGAAGTAAACAAAAGTGATAATGTACAGAACTATACTTCATAACATGCACAGCGGTTGCAAGCATCATAGTGAGCATTGTCCATGGTGCTGAAACATTGGTGAAGAATAATTAACATCCTCTTCAGCAAACTATTGTGCTGTAAAACAAGACTCACAGTATACCAGTGTGAAAATATCGAGAGTTCTCTGAAAGCTAGGGACATGTTCTACTAATCTTGATATTCTCCACAGTACCCAGACAAAATAGTTTCATTGGAACCAAATTTCCAATAAATATACTAATTTGGCAAATAATAGAGTTAAGAATAGTCATAAATACTCAAAAACTTCTGATTTTTTAAAAAAAATTTTTTAGTTGTTGATGGAGCTTTATTTTATTCATTTATTACTTATATGTGGTGCTAAGGATCGAACCCAGTGCCTCACACATGCTAGGCCAGCGCTCTACCACTGAGCTATAGCCCCCAACCCAAACTTCTGATTTAAATAAGCAGCAAAGTAAGGAAGAAAAGGTAAGATGAGGTAAGTACATTGATATCATAGCAAAATCTATTATGTTTCTGGTATGAGAAGTAGAACAAGGAGTGTAGAGTGTATAATACTGAAAAAGGACAGAAAGAGAATGGAACAAGTTAAATTTGATTTTTAACATCTTCTCTTTTAAGCAAAGTATTGTTCTTGAGAAAGAAAGAATAGAATAAACATCAAAGAGAACTACAGCTCAACATGGATGGAAAATTAGAAAACATGAAATGATGTTGAGTCTCCCTACTGGGACAAATTACAACCTTGGGGATTACTGATAAACTTTGCAATTGAAGTAAATTAATTATTAAGAGTGTTTTTAAAGAAATAATGAAGAAATGCAAGAATGGTAGAGCCCAAAGATAAGCAAGTACTTAATCTTCAGAAAAGAATATGTGAATGATGTGAACTAAAGTATTTTTAAGTTGATTATTAGAAAATAATGCAATGCTCACTAAGGTCTACCATGGATTCATTAAGCACAGACCAATTCTGGTTTTGTACAGCTCCTCCCCCCACCACAATCATTAAGATTTTAAATTAATTGTAAATATGACATTTATAGTAGATCTGGATTTCAGAAGGATGCCTTCTACCATCCTTATCATTGATGAATTGTTAAAAAACAAGACACATGGACTGTATAATATCACTAGCTAGATTTATATCTGATCAATGGCAATCACAGTGTGTATCTGATGACTAGATCAGCATTAACTAAGAAGTATCTAGTAGCTTTGAACTGGGTTCTGTTCTTGACCTTGACCTATCAAACATTGTTAAAATCAATTAAGTGAACATTGCATTTGTAAATGAAATGAACATGGGGAACACGATAATGAATCCACTGGGTGACAGAATCTGGGTGGAAAAAAAAAGATTCAATATGCCAGAAGAATGAGATAACTCCAAATCGATGTAATATATTAAGATGTAATATTAGGTCTTATTTATGAATATAAACAAAAGTATCCATATAGGTATGAGTTGAGGAAGTGCAGGTAACATTTATGCCTATGGAGAAAATGTTCTAAGTTTCTAATTCCATGATGAGAGTTGTCAAAAACCCAGTGCAAACTTAAGCAGCAATAAACATCTAGGAATTATCTAGAAAGTGGAAGAACATTATTCCACTTTACTCTGCATCATTTACATCATTCCTAGAAAATTATACATAGTGCTGAGTGCTGTAGAGATATAAATAAACCTAATTATATTCTGAAGAGAAGAACTCAAAACCATCATGTGAGACACAGTAGAAGAACTGAGACCATGTGGCCAGGAGAACAAGTTAATGTTAGTTTTACTACCCACTGGGGAACTAAGTCCATTGAGAGAATAATTATTTGAGTACTAAGAAATTGCTTTTCTTCTTTAAATTTTATATTGTGCCTTAAAAGTGATTTTATCCCACTAATAAAGATGGCATAAGTTCACTATAAAAACCAAGAAAATACAATAACAATACACAAAATATCATATTGTTATTATTTTTAGTGTTTTGTCTATATCAGTGACAATTTGGGATATATATTTCCAAGCATGTCATATGTAACTGTATGTTCTCTCAATTTAGCATTATGTCATGAAAGCCTTATTTAAAATCATTTTTTACTGTCTAACTCAAATCTGACAATTTTCTGAGGATATGCAGAAATGTCTTTGAGTTTTTCAGCTTGCTTTCAAAATTAAGCATCTGCAATGTAGAAGAATCTCAGGGACCATCTCGTACATTAAGGTCTCAGAAGAGAATAAAAGAGAAAGTGTCAACTGCTGTGGGGCTTATATGTGAGGGTATATTTATTGAAAAGAAGCATAGAATAGACATGTAAGCAAGCAAATAAACTAAAAGGTAATTTGTGATAATGTATACTACAGTGAAATTTGATTTGACAAATATACCCCTAGAATATGTGAGGTGTGACATTTGAACTGAACCTAAATGACAAGAAGGAGCCAGCAATGCAAAAATCTCACAACAGTTTCAGGCAGAAGAAAGAGCAAGTCTGGAGGTCTGTCAAGGTGAGAGAGTAAACATGACATTCTCACGCAAGAGAAAGAAGGGCAGTGTGGCTGGAGTTGAGCAGTGAAAGAGTGGAACAAGGTGAGGTCACATGGATACTTAAGGTGAGATCATGACAAGAATCTTTAATTTTATTCTACATGCAAAGGGAATTTGTTGGAATATTTTTGAGCAAGAGGATAACCTTATCTGGTTAACTTTTGAAAAATAACTTTCTAGTTACTGCACAGATGATGAACTATAGTGGGATCCAATGTCATACAAACAAAGTACAGAAGTGTTACAATGAATAGAAACATCAAACAGACGCTAAAGTTAAGGTTAGTTGTATCTGGTAAATATGGAAGAGTGAATTAACCTCTCTGAACATTGCTTTCCTGTTGTATGAAATGGGAAGTATAATCTACATGTTGTAAGATCTACCCTTGCAGATGCTTATTTGCTATCTCAGTATATGAATTGAACATTTCAAATAACTAAGCATATGCTATTTTTTTTTTTTGGCATGTAAAATAAGAAGCTAAAAGAGAAGATTTAAAGATGCCACTCCAAACCTTTTAAGTAATCATGGGATAATTTAAACTTAGTCATATGATCTGTGATTGAATTATTTTGCATTCTATTCTCATCTTTCCAAGATCCTCAGTGAAAATAAAGTGAATCAAGTGTTGGTGATTTTCAAGACTGATGACTACATCTAAAGACATAGGAGGGGACAAAAGAATAGGGGATTAGACTTCAAGATAATAAAAGAAAAAAATCCCTTAGTAAGCACAAATCACATAAATAAATTATGTAGTTTAAATCCTTCTAAGTGAACTCCAAGGACCTACTTCACCTATTTAATTATCACTAAATATTGCTCTTTAAAGCCAGCTGCTTGGCTAGAATATAGACCTATTTTTGTCATATTGTAATTGGTATTTGTTTCTATTGGAATTGTCCTCCAGCCTCAGTTCAAATAAAATAATGTTGTTTCTATTGTATTGTATTTTATTTTATTTTTTATATGGGAGATGGCAAGAGAATTATGTCACAGAAAAACCAACGGTTAAAGGAAGAAACACTTTAGCTACTAGTTTCCAGTAGGAAACCTGAGCAACAGGGCTGAGATGGAGCAATGGCACCAATTCACTGAGCACTAAATAAAGAGCACTGAGGTAAGAAGTCCTCATCACAGTAGTCCTGCCTTTCAGTTTGCGTCTTCACTTTCCTTGCATCCTTGAGTCTCCCCAACATGCAAGAGCAGCCTTAGCTACTGGATTAGTGTTGCTTTCTGGTGTCATTTCAGGATGACTACAAGACCTCTTCCAGAATTGCTTCCTTTTATTTGCCTGATAATGCCCTCCGAATGACCCACGTACCAGTTTTGGTTCTGAAGCTGTTCTTGAATAAACTTAAAGACAGACTCAAATATATACATTGGACCATCAGGTAGTAATCCAATTCCCAGGTGGTCTAGTTTGTTCTGGGGGGCCTTGTTTTGAAGCTATGCAATGTCGCTTCAACCACATTTTAGTGATTTGTGGTCTGACACATCAGGCCAGGTTAACAATGTGACCTCTTCAAAGTCTTTTTTGAGCAGGCAGGGAACAAATAAACAGACAAAACAATTTTGTCCTTTTGGAAAGCCTATTCCAATGGCAGATTTAACAGACTCAATGGAAAGCATCTTGTCTGGAAGCTGCAATCTTGGAGGTGATTATTACAAAGTTTCTGAGTAGCTTTAGGGGCCATTGAGAGCATGGTGCTAGTAAGACAGAAGCTGTTATATTAGAGCATCCAGGAAAATGGGAGAAAATGTCATGTTCTTTGGTCTTTACTAACATAATGCTGGGAAGTTCCATTCCAACTCGTGGGGGAGGGTTGCCATTTTCCACCAAAAGACCTGATTATATTTGCTCTGGATTTCTCTCAAGTGTGTCCCCACATGTATATCTCAGAGTTAAATGTGCTGGTGTGCCTGTGTGTATCTGGGAGTATGCAAGATCACATTTAACTTCTCATACCTCAATTCAGGGACATTAAACTCTATTTTCTGAAGTAAGGGATTATAATTACTTAAACATGACAATACCCAGAAATGGAATATTTTGTTCTTTTGGCCTAATGCAGCTGTGTGTCTGCTAAGTCAATTAGAAGTTTACCTGTTTTAATCAAGGCACACACACTAACTGGAGAGTGGCTGTGTTACACTCTTATTTCTCAAAAATGAAAAGTGACTATAAGCATCTTTTTTAGACATTTAAAAGGAATTTTTAACACACATATTTAAAAGATATACCTTTTGGGGTTAAAATAGAAATAAAATCTGTTCATTTGAAAATAGATTAGAGGCCATAGAAGGCCAATTTATTTAGTTGCTTAAATCAATTGACACACCATTAAGAGATTTAAGTGAAAATCACATGGAATGATATGCCAATGTATGAGAGTATGAAGAAAGACTCACACCCTTCTCCATGACTCAGAAAGAAGCTCTGCACGATGTTTTCTGAGTTTTGAAGCCAAAAGTGGCATGACCTTCCCAGGAGCTAAGGTACAGTCATAGAATCTGCCTTGGCTCGTATCCCAGAAACTGGGTTCTCAGGATGCTAAGGGCAACATACTGTACCTGAGAAGCCACAGAAATAAACCATGCCTCTTTCAGAGGCAGCAAGGCTATACAACCTAAAGGGCTTAGGGTAAGGTTTTGTTGCTCCCAATGAAATTAGTATCTTCTTTATCACACAAGAAAACACATTAAGTACACATTAACAGCAGCTTTCTGATGTGCTTGACAGAGCACAAGATCTAGAGACAGAAATGTAGGATTAAGTTTTGACTGTTACAAGGGATCCTAGCCAATCACACATTCTCATTAGGGCTCCAGTTTCTTTACCTGTGCAATGGGAATGATAATAGTTAACATATTTCAGGCATGTACTAGATTCCAGGCACTTGTGTGGTTTGAGGCAGTGTACCTCTTCATGAAGGTCACTCATCAAGAGGCTCTGCTGCAGGGAGACCAGTTTGAGTGCAAGACCCTAGCTATCACACTTTGGAATCCAAAGGAGCTGATTGTGAAGCCATCCTGCCCTCCCTAACTCCCTGACAATTACACAGTGGGAATTCTAGAACTGAGTCAGTCCTGCCTCATACAGGGCTCCTTTAGTAGGCAATTTTTTGTTTGAACTGAGTCTGAGAATTACATTCTGAAGCTCTTCTAACCCAAACCTCCATCCATTCTTCTATTCTCAAGGTCAACTCACATTACAGCTGAGTCCTCCTTTCCCTTCTTCTGCTCTGTCCTTCTTTATCATCCATCCCAACACATTTCTTGCACATCTCCTTCCATCAAAGTGTCTCCTCTTTGAATGACCCACATTAAGACACACAATAAGAGATTGAAATGATCTCACTTCATTCTGATAAAAAGTCTATGATATTAGTATTATTCTTGTCACCTCACAAACAAGGAAACAGGGGCACAGAGGGACCAAGATGAAAATAACACAGTCCTTATTTTGCAAAGTTGTTGTGAAAATTTAATGAGATACTAGATGGGGGAAGAGCTTTACAACAGGTATTTTTCAGGTCAGGGGAAAACAAACAAACAAACAGAATATCTAAGCATTGCCGTCCCCTACCCCGGTACTGGTGATTAATCCCAGGGCCCTGCAACATATTTGGTGAGCACTACAGTACACCCCCAGTCTATTTTATTTTATTGTGAGATAAAGTCTCATTAAAATTACCGAGGCTGACCTCAATCTCCCCAGTGTCTGGGGTTACAGGCATGTGCTACCATGCCCAGTTTTTGCTTGTTTTTATTGTTAAACTTTTAAACTTCTTTTAAACTGTTAAACTTCTTTTTAAACTTTAGTTTTCTACTAGCTTCAGATTCTTATGGTAGTAACTTTACTCATCATCCACAGGAGCCATGGGAATGTAGTACTGTATCTTTAACCACCCTCTGTCCCACAGTTATCCACCTATTTAATTTAGGGGAAAGGAAGAGTAGCATTTGGACATGTGAGTCAGAGCACTATGACATGCTTAACATGATGTTCTGATCTCTAAAACTACAGTTCAGTCCTTCTAATCTCCCTAATCAATTTAATAGTGAGCAATTTACCAGCCCCCGGGGGAGGCAAAAACTATACAAAATAACAGTTATTTTGCTTTGTTAGTACCCTTCCAAAGCATTTGGGCATCTTATCAAAAATCTTGTCATCCAAATATATAATATGCAGTGTGGATAGCCAAAATATACTTTCTCTCAACCCTGATCATTAAGCCTACTTTATAAACTATTGGTGAAAAAGAAGCTATCACTAATTTTTTTGCACATACCCAACTGTGTTCACCCAGACCGATTCTCCTATTAGCCATTGCTATACCAATTTGTACCCTGTATAGAATACAGGCTTCCTTGATCTCCACTTGCTTCCTGGATATAGTTACAAGCTGCTGTATAGAAACAATACTGTTGATCATAAAACTCCGGTCATTTCTAGGGACCAACAAAACAGTAGACAGAACGCCAGTGAAGAAGGGAAGTTGTGAACCATGGATTATCCTCAAAATCCCCAGATGCTCAGAATAATTTACTCTGACAATTTCTAGTATTGCTTTTATTGAGATATGGGGAGGAAGGGGCAGAAAAAAGCAAAGTGAAAGACAACAGCCAAGGTGGGGCTGAGCCTGAGTCCAGCATAACAGAGAGCACAACTGTGTACAACAAAGTGCCACCAAACTCCTGAAGGGAACCAGCAGCTTTTATGTGTTATCTGCACATTCCTCTTGAAAGTGAGGGATGAGAGTAAGCAACAGAGATGGAACTGTAGCATTTGTGGAGTTCCCAATAGTGCTTCTAAAGGAGATGTACTAATTAGACCAATTGATGAGTTTGGAATCCTTTGGGAGTCAAAAAGCCCGTGGCTTCAAGCTGACTGAATATGCACTTCTAACAGATTCAGCAACGTCAGAGAATTCCAGGGAGTTTAGCAAAAGATCAGGGAATAACACCTCCTCATCCTGCTCATTCCCGCAGCTCCTTCCCTGACTGAGATGTATTCCTTGGGATGGAAGTGCCAGCTTGCTTCTTCCCCAGGGGCTGTAGGCTGCAGGAAACTGAATCCCCAAGTGGGTGTCATTGGCTTCTTCATTTGTTTTCATTTTGCCACCAGACACTTCTATTTAAACCACTTGGAAAAATATCTCAATAACATTCCTATGGGCTGCTCCAGAAAAGAGGGGATGGATCCTTCTTTCCACTCCTCCACATCTGGCCTTCAGCCCTGGTTGGTCACCCCAAGGCTACAGAGACTTTCACCAGAGAGCTATCCTAGGTTCTTAACAGTTTAACAAAGAAGCCAGATAGCTGTCAAGCATGGGCTGGGTGACATTGTCATTATGCATTTAAATGATTAGTTCACATTCACTTATGAAAATGAGGCCTGATAACACACCAAAAATATTACACATACTTTAAAACATAAATCACTAGCCCATCTCTATTCTAAGTTTAACAAACCCTCTGAAAAATCCAAATACTGCTCTTTCCTTGTAAAAGACCTTGTTTAATATTGACTGAGATTTTTGTTTAAAAATGAGGCCATGCCTTATTTCCTTGGCCTAACTCTTGCAGGCTATTTCATGATTATGTGATCAGCTAGGTAAATATATTATTAGAAGAGAATGAGTTTTCCCAGTTCCTTGTTTTCATAAGGTGAGCCCTAAGCAGGCTCTGGGCTTCTCTCCATCCCCTTACTTATTGCCCCTAGGTAGATGGTATGGCATACCAGCTGGTTAAATTTGGGAAGAATAGCATTTAATTGGTTCAGTTTCATTCTTCCTCCTTCTCCAAAGGGACTTTTCCCTTGAAACCACAGCCTTCTCAGCCTCTTCTTGCTGTCAGTCATGCAAGAGTTTGCCTCTGGGTTTCAGACAACCCAGGGCTAGTGCAGCCGCACCCAGGTAGGGCATGTCTTCCAAATCAGGGGCTCAAATCAGGGGCTCAGTATTAGCAAATCCACACAAATAACACACCACAACCTCAGCTGCTAACTTTGTTGTCATCAGTGCTAAGATAACATTCTGGCTTCTGTTTCTTCTTCGAGTTCTTTGAAATTTGTCCATAACTCAGGCCAAGAAGAAGATCCTATTGGCTGGGAATCCCCTGAAGACACAAGAAACTGTAGTACCAATAGGTTTGTTATCATGTGAATAAAATGGCTTTTGTATCTTTGGAGAGAAGTGCACTATTATTGTTTGGAGAACTATAACACAAACATGGGAATAATTGGTTAGGTGAGAGTAAAATAGCAAAATTATCCCTGGGTTGATGTGACTCCAAAGCCGAAAATAAGGTAAGACACAGGAATACTTTATAAAGAAGTAAATAAAATAATGAAATATGCAAACTGCACAACGTACTTGCTATTTAGGAATTTTATGTGAAGTTGATAGTAAACTCAGTGACTAAACACATCTATTGTTACATACACACACATACTCATTTACTCATCAACCAAGTGACATTAATGAAAAAGAGATACTGCTTGTGAAAAAAGAGAAAAGCTCTTTGGAAATAATCAAGTGCTACAGAATACTAACATAGAAGGTCTTATTACTATTTCTTTTAAAAACGCTCACATTCAGGAGGGATGGAGAAATTAGCAGGAGGAAACTGAAGACAGAATATAGCAAAGTGTTGAACTGAGCGCACAAGAATCTTTTCAATGCCCTAAAATGTTTATCCCTTAGTTAATGAAAAAAAAAGTATGTATTTTTTCCTGGTAATAAAGGTATATAATAGTATAAATTGATATTTTATAATTATGGGTGATTTGTAGAGTTTTAAAATCTTACTGCCATACCTATGTTTGTTGTGCAATGTATATTTTGTATGCTCATTTTTGGCACATTCATCATGGACATGCCTATTAGCAGTATTCTGATCTGTCTGTCTGTTTGTGCCAGGAGTATGCAGAGCTTGCCAGTGGTCCTCCTACATAGGATACCCCCATGTTCATGAGGAATAGACAAAATGATCCTGGACCTTAATTCCGTATGAGAAAAGAGCTGAACATATGATGTCCTTTTCAGGGGAAAGAGGACTGCCCCCATATGTGACAAAGGTAATCCACAAAGACACTCAGATGTCCTGACACTCATAAAAGGGTCATTTTTCTTTTGTCTCACCCAATAGAGTAGACACAAATAGCTATTGCAAAATTCTCCCAACTATAAAGTGCCATAGCTCACTTAACCCGGAATTCTCAAAAGGAAGCTACACAAATTATCTACTCCCTAGAGTTCCATTCTTTCCAGATTGGGAATACACAGCCCCACACTTTAAGTTCTTATGACACACGAGCCAAAGAAGGTAGTTCTGGGGTTCGTTCCTCCTCATAGAACACTTGTTTCTTTAATATGTATATATTTGTTTATAATGTATATTGCCCTCATTTCCAAAAAGACTGGAGAGAAAAATATGTCTATAGAACTGACTCTTAATTCAGTTCCTAGTTCATTTTAATGCCCATATTATTTTTCTCTAGCTAAAACTTTTCATTGAAATTGATAATATCAATCACGTTTGGCAGACATTCCTTATAATATTAATTAAGAATATGTAATTTTGTTACATTTATAATTCTGTATTTGTTTATCTGGTTACATTTATTGGTATACATGAAGGAGAATGATAAGATATTAATCAAATACCATGTACAAACAAGTACATGTATCTGGTGACCTTGTTGTTTCAGAAAGATAAATATATATGGTGTGTGTGTGTGTGTGTGTGTGTATGCATGTGCATATAAATATAAACACACCTTTTTACTATGAAACTCGATTTTTATCTCAAAAATGTTTAATTACCTAAGCCAGTCATATAAATTAAAACATAAAAATGGTCATATTACTTTCATGACCTATTGTTTCTTACCTATTATGAAACTCTTAAATATTATAAGAAATCTAGATTTATAGAAAAAGGGTAACTTGTCTCCCATGTGAACTTCATGGATACATTTTTTGATTACTTTTACTTTAGATTTATATCCAAATGAACCACTAATGCCTCCTTGTATCAACTCAGTAAGATCTGCTTTTAATATAGGCATGGTTAAGGCATATTGATGGCAGATACCTAGAGGTAAAAGAAAAAGGACTCTCCTCCAGGAGTCTCTGAAGAGGAAAATACAATGGAAGAAGAAAGTGTGAGAGGAACAGATGGGCAGGCAGAGTTTCGTTTTCATGCGACATTCTGCACTTATTATTCGCATGAGGACTAATTTATAAACCCAGATAGTGTTTATAAACTCTACCGTCCTAATGGAAATGAAAGCATTAATACAACCAGAGGATTCTTTACTTTCCAGGTTTTAATTAAAATCACAGGCGTTAAGAAGCAAAAGTGTCTTCGTGGAATACAAGTCTAATGAAGTATTTCTTTGCCTAGCACAGTGCTCTGTGTGCAGTCCCAGTTTTCTGGCACCAGCCATTTGAAAATCTGACCCCCATGTAACCAGAAGAGCTCTCTCTGAAAATTAGAAAGTTAAATTATGCCACATTATTTTTTCCAAGTAAATATACTTGCCAAGTCACAGCCAGGAAAAATAGCAAATTGTAAGTGAAGTGCATGCGTGCATGCACACACACACACACAGACTTAGAACATGATATCTTAATTGTCTACCTGGAGGACTAGAGGTAACTGTATTTGTTTTCTATGGGCTGAGTAGAAAAATTGAAAAAGAAAGAGGAAGGTGTCAGGCTTGGAAATAATAAATGTGGGAAAAGAGTAAAAGCAATCTAAGAGAAGTGAGAGAAAGGAAAAAAGAAAAAGGGACATTTAAACAATATCATGTCAGCACAGAAGAATTTAGCATTAATATCAACACCAATAATGATGATGAATAAAACTACAGAGTCATAGGGACCTAATTGGACTCAAACCTCCACCTTGTCTCTGTTACTCATCCCACACAATCATTTTCTTTATACCTCTTCAGGTATCACCTAGTTTGTATATAGGCAAATTAAGGATGTGATGGAATTAAACTAGCTTCCCTGTGAGGCAGCACAAAAGAACAACAGGCTGTATGTTCAGTCACAGAGACTTCCAGCTGCTTTTTCAGTGGTGATGTTGGTGACAGTGACAATGATGGTGGTGGTGGTTATGTAATGACAGAAATGACAGTATATGTGGAATATTAAGTAGCAAAGCTGTGTTAGGCAATGTACTAGGTGTTTTACAATGACTGCTTCTAATTCATATAACAACTCTGGGTGGTAGGTGTTAATAACCCTTTAATAATATAGACATACAAATTACTCAAAATTATACAACTATCAAGCAATGAACTGTGTTTGAAAAGAGTGCTTTAAAGAATAGACTTTTGAAAACAGCCTTTTGTTGTCCCTGAAGTCACATACTCATACTCATACATAATATGAGTACTATATGGTGCATACCCATACCTATATTTGTAGGTATACATGAAGGAGATGGATGTGAGAAGGGACTAACATTTGCTGAACATTGGCTTTTGTCCAGACACCTACTGGATTCATATTTTATACTATCTCAATTTTCACAATGTCTTCTAAGATAGTAATTTATCATTATTTTGCACATGTCAAAAACTGAGGTTCTGATTGTTAAAATGTTTTGCCTAAATTCACTTCCAAATGGAAGGAGCCATATTTGAATCTGAGTTGGTTTGACTAGAACCATAATGACCAAAGGGGTTTTAATGCCCAGGTATAAGCCACACGTATGAGCCACAGATGTAATTTTAAGCTTTCCAGTGGCTACATTTTTAAAAAGTAAAAAAGAGTATACAGAGACATGGACATCATGATCTTCATCAATTCTCACCTTCTCTTGGTTCTAGGGCTAGACCAGATTTAAGGATTTTATTGCCCTATTTCTTTTGATAATACTACCTCTGGAAAGCTCCATAATGAGCCTAAGTAGATAAATTGAAAAATCAGAGTCAAGAGTGAGTTCTCAGCAATTGCGAATACTGCACCATCTAAAGATGCACACAACCACTCCAACCCTGGCACAGTCTCAGGTACAGCCATCATACCCTCTTCCTTGGCCTCAGTCTATGAAAGGCATTTCTCTGCAAGCTTATTCTGAACTCTTCAGAGAAATAAAATCCCTATAAGACATCAGGTTATGTAGAGTGAAAAAAAGTAAATATATATGCACAAATTTATTGTGCATATATATAAAATATATGTAATATACAAAATCATTTTGTATAAATATATACAAAATCAGTGTGGGTAAGCATTAGGAGTTAGTGTCACAAAGATCAGCAATGATATTGTTCTAATGGCTATTAAGATATACACTTAAATAATGCAAAACTTTTTCACCTCAACACTGTAACTATATTCCTAGAAGTATTCATTTTAAATACCATATAGACATCTTTTGGGAATGCAAATATTGGCCTCCTGATTTATTTGTGAATTTAAAATGTCACATATTGGATTTTCTTAAAGTCTAGGTATCATATGTCAGGGTTCATCCTCTAAAGAAAATATACGCAAAAGGTAGATTTATTCTGATCACTTGACTAAACCGTAAGGAAGCAGAGTTCAAAAGGATGAATTATTTTTCATTAGTCTAGTATGGCTGTTGAAAGGATTAAGACAGTCAGGTTTCAGAAAAAGAGTGACAACAGAAGTTCTGCTCAAACTTGTCCACAGTGATTTCCATGCATAGAAAAGGATGGTGCTTATCTTCAAGGAATTCCATTTAAATATGGATGCACTGATTATAAATTCATGAAAATGCACAAAACAATAGTAAATAATATCCTTTTTTTCAATTTCATGTTCTTTGCATTTATGGTCTCAAAATTTCCAGTTGATGTTACTGTAAATATATCTAAAATATATCTATATCACCATAAAATTAGTGAACGACTCTTAGTGCCTACTGAACATATGCTTTATATGTCTAATTGGCTATAAATAATAGCCACTAAATTTTAAACCAAGTAGATATTACCCTAGTCAAATCTGACCCCTTTATCATATGCTTCTGCTATATCTTTTTAAAAAGTCATTTCAGAGTTTCACATTTTTTTTTCTCTTGATATTGATTTAAATGAAGGCACATTGTTTGGATATCTTACTGATTTTTTTTAAATATAACATTTTTAAAGTGACGAAAACTGGCATTTGCTCAATCCCTAATATACACATGGTATGATACTATGTACTTAAGAGATAATATCACCATGCATCATTTTAATCCCCACAGCACTTTTAAGATAGATGTCACTATTCTCATTATACAACTGGAAACCATAGATTTTACCAACTGATCCAGGACTAGATGACTGGTGAGTGATTTAGCCAGCCTATAAACCCCACAACTCTCTGTCTTTCATACCCAGAACAATCTTTGTTGACTCAAACTTTGAATAAATCATGAGGGACCAAGCTAGGTAACACCATTTTGGGTTAAAAATAATGGGTGATTCAGAAATGATTGGAGTGAATTTCCTGCATGATTCTTAGTATAATTCTAACTTCTTCCCCCCTCAAAAAATGTAGTTCCATAATAAATAAAATAATGCTACTAGATTATACTTACAATAATAACATGGAAATCTATAATGATGTGTTCTATGTATACATTCTAGTTTATTCATTTAAGCCTTATTCTCATTACTTCATAGGCTTATCTTGCAACTGTTTGAGGTGAGAAGAGACTGGGACTTAAATCTGAAGTTTTCTTATGGTGAATACAAAAGATATTGGTTCCTCTGGGTCTTTCAAAGGGATGATTGAGCAAAAATATAACATATGATATTTGAGGAGTCAAAGAGGATGGCTGGCATTCAGGTCACCATAGTGTACATAACAGAGGGTTCGTAGGGGAGCCAGGAAAGGAAGGAGCAATTTGCCATCTTTTCTGTCCACCTCTAGAATTTACTTTCATTCATGTAAGAGAGAATTAATAATGGCCAGTTCATACAGATATTGTTAGGATCAAGAGAAAATAAGTGAGGCCTGGTGTGGTGGCACACACCTGTGATCTCAGTGGCTCGGGAGGTTGGGACAGGAGAATCATGAGTTCAAAGCCAGCCATGGCAAGGCGCTAAGCAACTCAGTGAGATCCTGTCTCTAAATAAAATACAAAATAGGGCTGGAGATGTGACTCAGTGGTTCAGTGCCCTTGAGTTCAGCTTCACTTTCCCTCTTCACCAAAGCTTATCCATTCCTTGTTCACTAGGAAAATATCCCCTGTGAGTAAAAATAAATACAAAATATACAAATAGCTAATTGACACTGAAGAATCAGCCTGCCCACAAGGAGAATCCATAAAAGTCTATGAGACTACGGTGCCTGTGGTCTGTAACTTAGAAATGGAATTTGAACTCACGATTAGGCTAAAGAAGAGGAGTAGTCTTCATAGAGTGGTCCCCACTTTTTGGTTTAAGTGGTACAGAGTAGCATCCTTTTCCTTCACAACAGATACAGCTGTGAGGGAAAGGAGCATACATGTTCTCTCTCATACACGTTCCAAAAGTTAAACCATATGATTTAGGATCCATGCATACATATGTGCCAAAATGAATGAATGCCAAACTATTGAGCTCCTTAGAGAATGAACAATATCAACAGAATGCTTTGCTACAACAGTCTTCATTAGGTACAAAGATGCAGCTCTCTCCAGATGTTTTTATTTCTTTTCCCCAAAGGAAAGATCAAGCCCAAGCAACAAACGTGGGAGGAAAGGACTGAACAGGGGACACATTAAAGCGAGACCCAGTGCAGATGACAGATATGAATGACTTTAGGAAAACACTTTCTTCATCTTTCCATTTCACACTTGAATGGCTTCAACATTTTTATGGACCCTCCCAACCCCTACCCCACCTCCTATAAATGTTTGATGTAATGTCGGCCTATCATAGTGCTGGCACTATGAACATGATGGGCATGCTGCCAACGCTGGCCCCAAGGAGGGATGGGAAAGCCACAGACTGAGAGAATGGATGGCAATCATGTAAACACTTACTCCTAAAGGTAAGCTAGAATAGAAACACAGCACCGTGAGACACTGCATTTCAGACATTTTGTGCTGCGGCTGAATATGCTATTGCTACTGAAAGATAGGGGAATGCCTGTCACAGGTACAGATTCTCTGGTAGGTGGAATAGAAGTGGGAGTTACAGAACCACCTATCAGCCACAGCGGAGATGATTGATGAGCCAGAAAAACCAGGCAGCGAAGCCCAGCCTCTCTCCAGAATCCATTTGTTATTTCCGATCTCTCTCTGTCTCTGTCTCTGCCTCTCTCACACTGCAGCTAATCAGTAGTGATAGATGAGGGCACATATTCACTCTTTTCCTTCAGGCACCCAATTGCATTTTCTCTCGCTTGTCACCGGGTCTATCATCCATTTCTCAATGAGTCCTTTATTCAAATAAGAAAAGAGCCAATATTTTCCCTAGAACTGTTAATTCAAAAGACCCAAAATGTTGAAAAAAAGGTTGGAAAGGAAGGAAGGATCAAAGGATTTCATTGTTTTGTCCATATAGGGACAAAAAAAATTTTAAATAAAGGTGTTTCCAAGAGGAGTGTGTTGAATAATCAGGACTTACTTAATGTTTAGAGGAAGTTCAAATAAAAATGCAATGTTCAATAAAATGCAAGTTCAATAAAAATGCAATGACATTTGAGAAATAGCATGATTTGGCAAAAATCTAGCCCTCATCTCTGTGTACCCACTTGAATCACATGAAGTTATTCCAATTGGCTCAATAAGGCAGCCCAGTCACCAATGTGGCTGGTGTTTACAAGACCTTGCCATTTGCATGGCTATATTGATGACTCACTCAAATAGAAATGGACAAATTTTTGGTCATATCTCATTTTTATCTACCATCTTCAACAAATATGAGGCCCTGAGTAGAGCTCTAAAATTAAGACTATAGCTGTCTCTGTAAATATGGTGGGGCCAGAACCTTCAGTGCTTTGTATTGGCTGGAATTCATCTTTAGAACCAAGGCACATGGTGCATACTCAAAATGCTGGACCAGCACCTGCGTGAGGCCAGGAAAGCCTCACAAGAAACAGCCAGACTGAATATTTTGGTCCTAATGGATTTGACTCTGCACATGGGATCATTTTATAAAGAGGAGAGCTAAGTTCTGAGGATGTGTTCCTGAAAAGGACAACAGTAATGACAACAAAGATTACCATGATAACAAGGACAACCAATGGAAAGACACACTTGGGAAAAGTGATTAGTAAGAGTCTTCTCTTCCTCAGTTAACTTTGCTCACTTGAGCCTCAGAGAGAAGACAATTTAACTTAAATCTGTGTCTCTTTGCAAAATTACCTTTTCAATAGACACTTCAGGACCATACATTGCTATTTGAAGGAAGTCATCCTTCTTTTGTTTATGTACAAGCCTGTTGGTCAGAAATGCACAGGTGAATTAAACATGAAAAAGAATATTTGACCATCCTAGTTTGACGCTACCTCATTAAGATATCTTCATAAAAGGATGACCCATTCACTGATGATCCTACAGCATACACAGGTATGGTTGATGTTATTATCAGATATTAAAAAGTAACTTTTGATAGGTTTTTATAAATAAAAAATTTAAATTAAGAAAACATCTTTGGCGCAAGCCTATAATCCCAGCACTTAGGGAGGCTGAGACAGGAGAATCGCAAGTTCAAAGCCAGCCTCAGCAATGGCGAGGCACTAAGCAACTCGGTGAGACCCTGTCTCTACATAAAACACAAAAATAGGGCTGGTGATGTGGCTCAGTGGTCAAGTTCCCCTGAGTTCAATCTCCTGGCTCAGTGGTCAAGTTCCCCTGAGTTCTATCTCCAATACCAAAAAATAAAATTAAATTAAAAAATAAGAAAACTTCTTATGTATGTTCTTGTTGTGCACCAAATTAAAAGGCATATTTCCATGTCCAGAATTGTCTGTCTGCATACACTTTATATTTCTATAATTAAAACATGTATCTATTAGCATAAATATGAAACCTGAAGGTTAAATAGATAAAGATGCTAGACATGGATGGGAGGTCTCATGTCTACTGCTATTTCTGAGCTACAATTGCATTACTATCTAGAGTGTATACAATAGACTAGTGCCTCTGATTGCTATAATACTTCTGTTTGTTTAGATTATAAATTTGTCAGTAATAATATTGCTTTAAAATAGCATTATTTTTAATTTAAAAGTATTTAAGTTTTAATTTAATTTTATTTAATGTTAAAGAATATACTGATCTTATTAGAAAAGTAATACTGGAAAAAAAATTCAGAATGATAAATTAGAAAAATGAATGAAGCCCTTTGGGGATTAGAGTCATCAATACCTGACTCTCCCTACTCTAAAGTCAACATCTTCTTCTTTACCCAGTTACAAAATAGGTGCTGCAAATATTATCCCGACAATAAGTATGACTGAGCAGTTGGAATAACTAGATGTTCCCTTTGGTGCAGTTATTTAAATTGCTTCAGCACTCTCATTTTCAACTGAAATTATTTTGTAACAATCAACCTTTATAAAAGAAAAAAAAGGCCAACTATGGAATAAATAATTTGATTGCCACCTTATACTCTAATCCATGTTCATGAGTGACCTGCAACTCCCAATTGAGTTGACTCCCCAAATTAAGAAGACTATTTGATATTTTGGTACTTTTAAAACCATAAACATATAAACAAATAATTTAATGTTCAGGCCCCTAATTATCAAGATAATATCTTCCCACCCTTAATTCAACTAATTATTATTCAATCCTAAATTTTGTTTTAATTATATAAAAGGCATTCTAAGAATTATTTCTACAAATGGGGGTTCATGAATGTATGAAGGCACCCTCTTTCCTATTGTACCCTGAAGGCACAAATGTTTGGATAAGTATTGACATTTCACCCTTCATCAATGCTAAAATTTAGCACTGAGTTCCTACAATAAAGGCTTATGTCTTCAGCCTTTTTCTTATTAATCCTATTACGCTTGTCTTTATGAGCTCTCCTAGTTCCTTTCACTCCCTCCAGGGCTTAGCTGCAAATGAGATTTCACATCTCAGTATAAAATAACCCGAACATTTTTCTATAAAATTAAATAAAAGTCCTCCATCCTGGCACTACATGCCTAGAATCCAATTTCTGGAACCAATGTCTTTCCCAACGCTTCATTGTCTTCTTGCCATCTCACTTTTCTTAGCACTGAGATTTTTTTTTTTTCCTTTTGCTTTTGCATTCAAATGATTCATTGGTGTAAGAAAGGAGAAAATGAGATCCAGATATGAGAGTGGATAGCAGACAGCAGGACCCCAGATTTCCATGTCCACTTTTTTAAGTGTGTCACAGGACTAGGGTCAGAAGTTAAAGTCTCTTCTGCAGCTCATACAGTTTATCAATGGCCTGTTCTACATCTTTTCACTGTCTGCTCCTCTCTAGCAGTCTATGCCTATGCTTTCAGGGAAAACTATCCATAAGAAAAAAAATAGTCTTCAAAGTTTCTCCTTGAAAAGGAACTAGAGTTTCTTAAGAAGGCAACTCAAGAAAAATAAGTCCTGGGAACACTCTGAAAGGTTTGGCCCTTTCAAGGAGTTTCAAGTATCAGGAGCTTCCTATCTCAATGGACCTAGATCTAGATACACAAGCCAAACAAAACCCAGGCCCCCTAGAGCCCCTCAGAGCATTCTATCCAGTATCCAGGTGGCTGCCGGGAAACAGAATTTTTCACTTTCTTTTTCTAATTCCTGGTAGCATTAAGTTCTTATAAATAGTAATACTTCATAAAAATAACAAAAGGAAATGATTCATTTAAATATGTTGCATCCCCTTCAGGATCTTGTTTAAATTTAGATCACAGGTGCAATGTTAATAAAATTCAACTTTCTGAAGTTATCCTTATATATAAATTGGCAATGAAAAGCAATGAATTATGCACATGGGAAATATCAAATAAATCATGGTGTGGTAAAAAGTATGTTAGATTCTCATCCTAGATATATTCTGAGCCAAGGAGTAACTCTATATTTCTAGATTTCAAAAATTACTTTAGAGAAATATTTTTTATAACCTACTCCTAGCCTAATAGTTTTAAATCATTTAAATAAGAAAGAAAGTCTACACAGATACACAAACACAAATAACTTCTGAAAGTAACATTCAGGTGTGACATAATGGGTCAACAGTGGCAATGACTGTCTACAACTTAAGTGAACTGACCAGATGTTTGTACAGTACTAAAAGAAATGTGTGCCAAACATTTGTGGTTATTGGTTACCTGTTAGGAAACTCTGAGGAAAAATGATACCTCAGGCTTCTTTTATCACTATGATTCTATTAATTGGGATAATTCTTCTGAATAGTCTCAATGAGACAAAATATTTCAGTGGGACTAAGATAATCCACTAATATTGAGCTGGACTTCAGTTGGACTCCTTGAGAATTTAAATCCAAAATTTTATAGGTTTCTGGATGGGAAAAAGAATTCTTACTGAAAGAATTTCTTCTCTAGAAAACAGAATATCATTGGGAGAGATATTTATTAGAAGGAATATTCTAGCCATGACAACACCACACAAAGAAGACTGAATATGTATTTGTGCACAAATTAAAAATGAAGGATTGACTGCATATATCAAAGGCTCAGAAATGGTGCTTGGAAATGTGAATATGTGTGCTACTGATATTTTCTATAACATCATAACAAGCAAAGTGAAATGCATTGAGAATATATTATGAAGAAGAGCAGTTAGTTGCTTTCTAACTGACATAAAATCTACTATATTAAATAGCAAATCTATATGTATGACATAACTTCCTGAGAGATATTTTACTTTGGCTTATGCAAATTCATAAAGAATACATCAGATCTAAAGCTGACACAATCCCAGTCAATAGTAATAACAAATAATTATTGTTATTAAAATAATTCTTTTCAAAAATAACATGGCCAAAGTTTTTCTAAGCTTCATTGGCAGGAAGATATAATTATATTACATTTTAGAATTTCAAAGATAAATTTTAAATAGCCTCGTGTTAAAAATACAGTGTTCTCTTCCTTTTTTTTTCTTTCCCTAAACAAGAAACTTAAAACTCTGGTTGAATTTGCAAATAGTCAGCCATTATTGCTTTAACAAGCCTATCATAATTCTGTATTTCTTCTACAGAATATAAGAAGCTCTTAATTATGTTAATATCCTCTGTAGAGAGGTATTTTACAAAGGTCACTTCATCGTCTTAGGCCTGGAAGCTATGGGTCAACCAAATATATATATATGAGTTTATTTGTCAAAATTGTCTCCTCATCCTGCTGTTGCATGAATCTGTACTTTCAATATGCCAACTCTTTGAAGACAAACAGAAGTTTCAGGAGTTCCTAATACATTTTTATATGAAATCTAACTTTTTTGTTCAACCTTTTATAAAACCTTCCATCATCTGACCTTAACTTATCTACCTGAAACGATTTCCTTCTAAATAAGTCAGGTTCATAGTCTCATCTTGTGCTACACACATCATATTTATACTTCAAAGCCTTTCTTCACATTGTTCCTCTTACCTACTAGTCTTTTTCTTGTCTTTTCATCCATCTAAATCCCAACCAGCTCCTATCCATGTTCAAATCCCATCTCATTCTTTAAAGGCTTAGCTTATGAGCCCAGCCTTGGTTGATCTCTGAATTTCTGAAGAACACAGAATCTATACGTCTAAATCTTGCCATAAATTATGTTCCATCTGAATATTTTAACATTTTCCTCTCAAGTATAGTGTGATCTCTTTGGAGACTGAGCTCATATTTTTTAATTCTTCTTAATATCTCACTGAACCAAGTAGGAGTGTAATTGTATAATAAATTTTCAATATGAACAAAAGGAAAAAAATGTCAGTGCACATATTCTGATGAGTATTTTAGTAAAATGATTTTGCCAAACAATTCATGCATTAACAATTAACAACTTATTTGCAACAACATATGAAGTTCAATTTTCAGAAGATATTAAAGTACAAAATTGATCTGTTTAGAATGTAGTAGGTGTTTTGAATGATAGCTTTCTGAATCACTGTACCAACTGACCTTTTGGACCCTTCTTAGCTAGAAATGGCCATCTTCTTAGAATGGATTGATCTAGGCAGTTGGAATCAGGATTGACTTATAAATATGAGAAAGCAACTATTTCCCTCAGATAAAGCTTGCATTAAGGCTGGTAGGAATGTGTAAAAATAATAAAAATAAAACAGAGAGAGAGGAAAAAAAGAGAGAAGAGAGAATTTCATCAAAACAAAGAAATGATCAGTAGAGTAGATGAAGAGGATTGAAGAGGAAGAATAAGGCACAGGAAAAGGGAAGAATAGTGAAATGAATCTGACCGAACTTTCTTATGTGCAGACATGCGTGTGGCACGGTGGGTCCCAGCATCAGGTATGCCCAGGTGTGTCTACAGGACACTAATGTAAAAAAAAAAAGGTGGGGGGAGTGAGTCAGGAGTCAGGTATGGTGGCACATGCCTGTAATCCCAGAGGCCCAGGAAGCTGAGGCAGGAGGATCCTGAGTTCAAACCAGGCTCAGCAAAAGCGACATGCTAAGCAACTCAGTGAGACTTTTCTCTAAATAAAAACATAAAATAGGGCTGAGGATGTGGCTCAGTGGTCAAGTGCCCCTGAGTTCAATCCGTAATACCTCTCCTCCCCCAAAAAAGAAAGAAATTGAACAGTGATTGGTGGAGTAGAGGAAGGAAAGGGGACAGAGGGGGAGTGCTGGAGACTGAATTAAGCATGTGGGGTTCCATGCTTTCATGATCATACCAAGGTGTGTCCTGGTGATGAATCATAACTAAAAAGAATTCTTAAGCCGGGCACGGTGGCACAAGCCTGTAATCCCAGCACTTAGGGAGGCTGAGACAGGAGAATTGCAAGTTCAAAGCCAGCCTCAGCAATGGCGAGGTGCTAAGCAACTC